>PVJD01009971.1:35340-57740 GCA_004026545.1 Mormoops blainvillei
GCATCATCAGATTAAAAACTATATTCTCACCATAATAAGTGGAGAAAAATCATTTGGTAAAGTCTAGCATCCTTTCTATTTTTGCCTAGAAAACCTCTTAGAGTAGGAATTTAAAGGAATTCCTTAATTCGATAAAAACATCTATAAGAAGTTAGAGCAAGTGTCTCATTTAATAGTGCAATATTAGAAACATGTCTTTTAAAATTAGGGAAGACAAAGGGTTCCTGTTATCAGCACCCCCAACCAGTGCTGTATAGGAATTCCTAACAAGCTGTAATATAAAGAAAGAAACTTCATAATGATTGGAAATGAGGGCACCTAACTGCCTCTGATCCTAGATGATAAGGTTATCTATATTAAAGCCCCAAAGAATCTATTAAAAACTATGAGAATTAATCAGAGCTCAGCCAGGTTCTTGGATATAAAATGAACTTGCAAAAACCAATTGCATTTCTAAATAGTACACTCACAGTTAGAAAATTAAATTTTTTAAAAACACAGTTTCTAGTAGCAGTGAGAGTATAAGGTACCTGGGCATAAATTTAACAAGTTATTTCTGACATTTTGAAAGAAATTATATAATTTTGATGAAACTCATTAAGAAGACCCAAATTAAAGCATGGCAAGATACTAATTCTCCCCAAATTAATCTATAAATTTGAATCAAAATCCTGACATAATACTGTTTTGTAGAATTTGACAAGCTGATTCTAAAATTTATATGGAAGCCCACGGCCAAAAATAAGACAATTTTGAAAGAAAACTAGAGTTGTAAATATCAACATGGATGGACTTTTTAAAACAGCATTCATTGGAAAAAAGCAAGAAAGATATGTTTCATTTTACGAATGCCACTTATAAAAGGCCAAAAGGCAATACCATCAAATATATATATATATATATATATATTTCAGGGCTACATATGTATAAACTAAAAGTATAAAGAAATGAATGGAAAGCATGGATAAAATCGAGGAAAACCTTTACAGGGACACAGATGTGGATGTAGATGGAAAGGAGACTTGGGGCCCTTCACTTGTATTGGTCATGTCTTTTTTCTTAAACTGGGCAATGGGTGGGGTGTCCAGGTGTGTCTTTTTTTTTTTTTTTTTTAGTTTTATGTCTTAAATAGTTAACACAGTTTTTAATTTCAGAAAATTCCAATGTGTTTCACAAATATCAAACAAAGTAAAGCATGCACTAAGTACAATAAATTATTGCAGAACAAAATCTAAAAGTGTACATCCTTCATGTTGCTGGGTGAGAGTGAAAACAAGCAAGTTGTAGTCCTGCCCAGGGAAGGGTGGCATCTCATCTGAGCTGTCCCATGTCTGTGTGGCAGGTGGGTCAAGTCTATTTGATTCTATCTTGTTCTAAAACAGCTCAGAAGTTTGATCTTGCAATTAAACCCAAACCAATGAAACCAATGTGTTACTTTTTTTTTTTAGTAGTCACCACATGGTGGCAGCCTATTCAAGGAAATTCAAGGGCAGTGCTTTGTAATAGAGAGCCCAGGTTTTTTGATTTGGAAGCGTAGTGGAAGAGGAAAATAAACCTTGCCCTGAACTGAACAGCTGTGGTGAAAGAGAGAAAAGTGCCTTCATTGGCGATTTGAATGTTTTCACAGCTGTCACAGATACTTTTGCTAGTTGTATCTGTATTTTTGAAAAACAAAGACATCTTTTAAAGGACTTTTTTATTATGGAAATAAATCACCTGACTTCTCTGGGAGAAATCTCATTGTAACTCTGAGAACAATTAAGTAGCTTTACTCTCTAGAGAGTCTAGAAATTGGGGAACATTTCTGTTTTCATAAATCTAAGAAGGTTCTCTCTAATAACCCGTGTTGCACATACATTTTGTTTTCTAAGCCCTCGGTACTCATAGCAGGACCACCGTGAATCTTAGAGGCTTTCAACTCTCACTCTTTTTGCTGCTCCATCTTTGTTGTGAAAAATATGGGATGAAAAGTTCAGGGCTCCCCATACGTGTCTTTTTTGAAGTTCGTTTGGGGTCTGGTATGTCACCCCCTGTACCTGGCTTACTTCCTTGTGACAGGCTCCCATCCCACCACAAGATAAAGCCTGTGTCTTCCCATTTTTCTTGCTAGTACTTAGGATGTCACTAACCACTTCCCACCGACATGTCTCCATACTTCTGCCTGACCTTTGACCTTTCATTATTGGTGTACATTGCTCGGCCTTGTTTCAGAGGGTTAGTTTGCCCCCTGCAGACCACAGTCAAAGCGGGGGCAGTCGATGAGGCACAAAGACCAGCGAGGCACGGGTCAGTGTCCTGGGGCACCAAGTGGGCCAGGCCGTGTCCGCCCCTGCCACATCCTGGGAAAAGCATCACTGTGAAAAACACTGAATGTGTAAATTTAACAACAAGTTGGGACTTTTGTCTTCTAATTTCATCAACAATGAATAATAGTGCATTTTAAGATTCCCGTCCATTTAGCTCCTCAGTATTAGCAGCGATGTGTTGGGGAAGGAAAACGGCAAGCAAAGGCTCGTGGCTGTTAGGTCGAAGGAAATTGTCTCTGAAAAGCATTGCTTACATGCTCATTTATACCTGACATGGAACGAGAGTCCCTGTTGGCCATCTGGTTGGGGAGTTCCAAAGCCAAGGGCATGAGGGGTTTCTGGGTTGCGGTGACCACGTGACACTAGAGTCCTGTCTGCCACCTCCTAAACTCCGTGCAGCCTTTCAAGTGGGGGATGACCTTCAAGTAGCTGCAGCCTGGTGTAGCCAAGAGGGGCTGCCTTCGAGGGTTTGGAGTCAGGCACAGGTGTCCTCAGAAAGCAGTAGAAAGAGCATAGGCCTCAGCCATTGCTCAACTTCTAAGAACTCGACTCCTCGTGTGTAGCATGGGGGTCATGGTACCCCCTACCCCCTGAGGCTGCTGCGAGAATTCAGTAATACACCGGTTTGCTCAGCACGGTCCATGGCACCTATCGATATTCACATTAACAGCCTTAACCCCTCGGCTACCGTTAATGGTGAGTCAGCAAAGACACTGGCAAGTTGCACCATACAGATGTGCAATTGATCCATGATGTAGAAAGGCAGGTAGGTCAGTCAGGCTGTAAGGAGATAAACCCCAGCAGGACCCAGGATCCCTCACTGGAAGCCCGGATACTTGCATCCACTGCACCGCCTGGGGGGAGGAGAGAGTGGCTCTGTCTGCGAGGTTTCCAACAGTATGTGGAAACCATAGGACCTAAACCAAAGCCACATTAAAAGACAGTGTCGGAGAGAGGGGGTGCCCGGCTTTGGCCAGGCCCAGCTCCCTCTCTGGCCTTTAATTCATGTGATGGGGAGCCCTTCGCCCCGCAGCTGTGGATCTCTGCCTTCCCATGCATGATTCCTGTGACTTGGAAGCCACTCTGTTGGGGATTTCTGATTTACCAGTTATTCCTTCCAGGTCCTACAATTTTGAGGAACAGTTGTATCGAGTTAGTTAAATAGAAATAGGTCCTTTGTCTATCAGCCTGCCTAAATCTAAGGATATTCTTTGGATACCAGCTGTGCATAAAACCTCCATGAGGCCTGCGTGTAAGGAATCGAGATTTACCTTTTTAGAGTTCTGCAGAAAACAGTAGATTTCTCTATTTGGTAGCTTTAGAGCTTATGCTCATCTGAGTGTGTCATTGAAAATTATGCATCAGTTTCCTGCTTTGTGTCCGAGCTTCCAGACGCTTTACATTTATGTGGGGGGGGAGGGGAGAATAGCTGGGCATTTGCCCAAATTAGCCCCATGCTGGACATGATGCTTCTGCAGAGGACTAAGGACTAACCTACTTCCTCCGGCCCCACACTCCGCTTCCCAGGCCCCTGGAGCGGAGTGACGCCTCTGTGGGGATGGGACAGAGCCATCATCCAGTGAGCTTTGTCCTAGATTTGGAGATACCTCCTTCCTCACCCTAATGTGTTATTCCCCCTGATGTCAAAAGCAATCCGAGGTGAGAGGGTGTTCTGCATTTCGTCCTTAGGGGGCAGAGTGGTACCCCTGTCTAGGGAAGAGGGTGACATGCACCATGGGGCTCTGTGAGTGCTGTGCCTGCTTCCTCCCGGAGCGGAGAGCCGCTTCTGGGTCTCTGTTAGACACAGCTGGACCATGATGGCCAGCGGCCTCCAGCTGTGACCAGTCGCGTCAGCCCCAGCTGCGTGTATGAGAAATAAGCTAGAAATAAGAGAACCGTTTTATTTTGTCTTTCTCAGAGGATCTCGTTTCTCCTTCTGAGCACAGAGACCCTCAAAACTGGAGTAGAAGAAAGGAAAAATACAGATCTTTCACATTTGAAGAATCAAAGTGTGTCTTTTTGAGGGGGGGGCAAAGCTAAATTATCACAAAGTCATTCCCAGTTTAAATGCAGAGCATAGCATGGCTTATAAAAGGCTTTTAAAAGTGATTTGGAAAATTCTAAATATATTTGTATTACACATATGAAATCCTAAAAAAAGAATAATCACTTTTCCATGATTGGTGGGGAGGAACCCTATCTTTAAACTGGACTAGTGAGTTACATGATAATTCTTTTTTTATTTATAATTTTTAATGTATTTGTCTTTTAAACCTTGTAGGAAATAAAAAGTGTAGTTATAAACCAAAAATACTATATAATACTAGCTTTTCTAGAGATCTTTATTTCTTCATACAGCTTGGAGTTACTGTCTAGTGTCTGTTCATTTCACCTGGAAGCGATTCCTTTCACATTTCTTGTAGGGCAGTTCTAGTACTAATGCACTCCCTCAGCTTTTATTAATAAGCAGACAAATTCATTTCTTTCTCATATTTTTTAACTATAGTTTTGCTAGATATAGAATTCTCAATTGACAGATTTTTTTCCTTCCACTGCTATAAATCTGTCATCCCACTATCTTCTGGTCTTTGAGGTGTTTGATGAGCAGGGTATTTTTTTTTTTTTTTAAACAGGAGAGGCTACACTTAAACCAGTAACATAGTGTAACAGCAATCAATAATGGTGGCTCACGTTAATCAAGTTAGCGGTTACTGCGAAGCAGGAATTACCCTTTCCTTAGGATTCTCCCTGATTCCACACAGTCATCTTATTAGGCAGGACTCCCATTCCCCCCATATCACAGATGAGGAAACCGAAGCTCAGAAAAGTAAAGGGACTCCAGATATCTACAATTTTAAAATGATGGACATGGCCCTATAGCCTGTGTTTTCAGTTACTGTCTCATGTCAGCTTATATTCCAGATCATCATATAAAGTCTAATCACTAATCTTTAAAACCCCAAAGTACCTGACAGCTTGGATGTAGAACATCAGCGAGACCAAGGTGCAAGACATTAGACTTGTGTCGAGTTCACTGTTGTTTTATGCCAACAGTTAATAATCCCGCAGACATCCTGTTAAGAGAAGGAAGCTGAACAACACTAAGTGCTGTTCCCTCCCGGAGGCCTGGGCTTGTCACCACCCCTCTAGGCTTGCTCCTCAGAGGGAAAGTGTCCACTTTACTGAGGGCAGGGGGCCACCCTGGGCAGGGGTGCAGACATGCCGGATGGCTTCATTGTTTTGGGTGTGGGGTGGAGAGTCCCTGACCCTGGGACACCATAGATCTTGTGCCAAGTCAATACCAAGGTTTCTCAGGGATGTGCAGTCAGGTGACCTGAGTAATGGACGCCCTGCACTTTCTTTGATAGATTTTGGGATATTCAAGGGCTTTGGATAGTTGCCTTTGGATGTCAGCTCCCATTCTTTTCTCTGTTGCTTCTACCTTACTTATTAACACCACCAAAGCGGGTGAATAGAGCCTTTATAAAAGCCCACAAATCAGGCCAGTTATATTTAGCTATGCTGAGAAAAGGGTTTGCGAGAGAGTCTATTAAAACTAATGGAAATGTGGTCAAGAGGGGGTGATGTAAAGTCCCAGGCCTGGTGGTCTTAGATGGTTTAAGGTGGACATTGCACAGAGGACAAGAGCGCCAGGCTGTGTCCCCAGAGGACAGGCCAGTCACGTCCCCCCCAGCCTCCTACATAGCATCCCGTTCCCCATTCTCCCATCGGCAGAGCCTGGCCTCATTTTCTACCCCTTCTTCTCCAGCGTTCATGCTCTTTAAGGATATAGAATTCAAATACTTTTGTCGGAAAGTCTTAAACGTAATCTGTAACAATAATGCGCCTTACATTTGTGTAAAGATTTAGTTTTCAAGGACTTTTCGTATATGATTGCATGAGTATTTGGAAACCAGATGTTAGGCAGGGGGCCTTGACCCTGGTCATCGGTGAAGAGGAGCAGAGCCTGGACTGGAATCCAGACCCTGTGACTCCGCCCTGAGTGTTCCGCCCTGAGTGTTCTTCCCACTGCACCTCAAGGGACAGTCCTTTCTGTCCAGTGGAACGTCCTCGCTTTTCCGCAGGGGCAGCGGAGGCCCTGAGAGCCCCTCGGAGGAGGTAGAATCCAGACATCGTGGTGTGCAGTCAGAGCTCAGAACTGGAGAGCGTAAACGTGCCGGGAAACACAAAGCTCGTTTCCTACAGCCACGTCAGTCTGCATGCACTTGAACACGCTGTGGACATTAACGCACGCGCTTAGCAGAATAGAGGTGAATTTTGATGGCTCTCCTGCCTCTGTGACATGTGGCTTAGTGTTGCTCTGGGAACAGTCACGTGGCCATTGCCCCGTTTTTGTGCTGCGTCGTTCTGAGTCTTTGCCACGTTCGATTCCCACTCAGTATACACACACACCGTCTTTTTGTCTCTCAGCCCTGCTTTTTAATTCTATCTATTTCCAAGGTGTGAGGAAGGGAATTATTTTTGACAAATCATTCGAAGTATATCCATTACTGGATTTGAGGTTACATTTTCCTCAAATCTTGATATTTGTATCGAGGTCACTTGAAGAGGGATTAACTATCTTTTCTGTTATTTTGGACACAACCAAATATCTTTGATATTCTCTTCTCCTGCACTGCACTGTGGATACACTGAATGATGGCATAAGAAGTGCACTTATGGACCTTTAGAGAAAGGTCATTTATTAGCCTTAAGGGGGAATTTGGGTATGTAGTGCTGTAATCATAATCGCTTATTGTTCACTTGGCTTGTAGTCATTCTGATTTATGAAATAACCATAAGGTAGTTCTTAATTTTAAAGGCCAATAATCTGTTCTACTGATCACCAAGCAGAGTGGAAAAAAGAAACATACCCAATTCCTGAAAGGAAAATTCTCCCCGGATGAGATCACTTGGTGAGCGTGAACTGGGGGAACGTCCTGTTGCCGAAATTGTTATTCTGTCTTGCCAAAGTCTTACAACATCTGAATGGAAATGGTTTGACAGTCTTATTTTGGGGTATTTAGACAGCTATTTTAACATTTCTGTTTGATAATGTGCTTAATATTTCAGGAAAATGTAGATACGGATCCATCGGCGCAAAGCGATAATCCTTTGCTCAGTTAACGCAAATAAAAAACTTAGGCCTTCTAAGTGGAATAATTTATATATAAACAGGGACTCCACTCATAAAGACACGACCCGAATGGAATCTCCGTGTGCAGCAAACACACTGCGCCCAAATGGCAAGAATTTACCAGCGTGGCTGCCAGTGCCCATTTCTGTGGTAAAGCCACCGAGGAATTCCTAAGTGCTGAAAATGGACTTTTTTGCTTTTAGCTTGCTTGGGCATCATTCTGACCTGTCAGCCACACACACCCTTCCCCGTTAGCCTGCGTGGAAACACCTTTCTTCCCGGTCCACACCAGAGTCCCTTCATCTGTTCCTCTTTGCTTACCTTTTAGGAGTGGTCCTCCACAGGCATGTACTTTAACCCTTTTCTTCCCATTCTTCCTGCTTCCGTTAGAGCTCTTACCCAAGCTGCTGGTTTTCACTACACCTCCCGTATGTGATGGATCCGAACCTGTGTTCCCCTCCTTCCTGACTGTCCTCAGTTCCAGGCCCATGGCGTCCGGCTTCCTCCCAGCTGTTTCCTCCTTCATATCTCAGTATCGTGCTTGCCTCTCACCCGCTGCAACCCCTTCTCCACCCAGCTTCCCAAGTCAGCTTCCGAGAACCTGCCTGGTGGTGTGAGGGCAACCAAAGATAGTAAGTAGCCCAGTCTGACAACTACTTGTCAGCAAATTCGGAAATCTGGCACTTACTGAAAAAAAAGTGACATTTCATTAAAAAAAGAAGAAGAAGAAGAAAAGAAACACCTAACTCTTTAGGACTTTGCCATGAGATAGCCAAGGAACCTCCATACCACATGAAATTTCAGGGACACTCTGTTACTGCAAAGCACTGGGAAGAGTCTTCTGTGGACCAGAACGTGGTCTTTAAGGCCACCGAACTGGGCTTGTGCACACCAAGTGAGGGGCCACTTCCCTTCCTCGGGAGCCCTCCCTGCACTTTGTGTGTGACAGCTGCCCGGCGACACAGGGAGTGATCAAGAACGCCCATGTCGATCCAGATGTTAAATACAGGCCAAACTTACCATCCAAACTGTGTGGGTAAGATAAGTAGAAACTGAGAGTTCAAGCATTTCTTTTCTATCCCAGAGGTTTACCCTTTGCGCCTCCACCTGGAAGCAGTCAGGATTTAACAATGAAGTCCTAGGCAGGGACTTTATTATAAAATTAAACCCTGGTGGCCTCAGTGTCCGCCCCGGGTGGCACTCGAGAGATGGCAGGTGAATGAGTATGCTCACTGAAGACACCTGGATCTGTTCTCTTCACTTGAGTCATTGTGATTTTAGAATCCCACCTGAGCTGAAGAAAGCGCCTGTTGTTGATTTTTTTAAAGTGCTGTTCCTCATTTTGAGCTGTATTTTCTGAATTGTGCTGATAACTTTTGAAGGATAGAGAAAGAGGTTTTATAGTCCCAGGTAATATAAGCCACGGTGCTTCAAAAATATCTCTCAACTTTTTTTTTTTTTTTAACCCATCCCAGGTTTTGGGATACAGCACATCCAATTCTCATGCTTGAGATTCTCAAACGTACCCTTTCGAGGCACATCGATAGCAGAAGGGAAATTCTGTCCTCTGGACGAGGAGGGTGGGGCTGTACTTTCTGTAGTTTAAATTTTAAAATGCATTTTGTTTGCTAAATACGAAATTATGATGTTCCTTATAACTTTGCACATCACATCTTTCCTCCCTCTTCATGTTTCAACACTTGCCCCCCCTTAAAAATCAATGAGCTAGAGAAAAATATTTTTCATGTTATCTAAACTCTCCAGTCCTCCCATACGCTCCCATATGCTCCGCGTTAAATGTCTGCATATCTGCGTTTTGCTATTGTTTTAACATTTGGTCTTCTGCCTGGGGAGTGGGCGGTTCCCTTTAAGCTGCTTCTACTCAATTCTCGGCAGAGCAAACAATATTTTGTTATGAGGTAAAGTTTCAAGCCAGGCTCTGGCCAGGGTCTTTCCCATTTGGGAGGAGGAAAGTAGAAACTGCCAGTGAGATGATAATTCTCCTTGAATTTTAGCTCATTAAAATCGTCTCTGGTCCTCGGTGGGTTATTTATTGATTTAAGCATTGAGCACTTTTCCCTTCCAGAAAGAATTAGCAGCTATGATGTGATCATGGCTAAGGGAGGAGATTTTTGTCCCTTCTCTGTGGGATCGACTGTTCCCCCGGCTGCTTGTTAGCACAGCCCACTTCAGAGTTGTATTTAGGTCCGGAGTTGGGGGGTCGGAATGAGATTGCCGAGATTTATAGGTAATGAAAAGAACAGGTTGTAGCAAAGACACCACGTGTAGGAAACTTAAGTGTTCTTAGGGGACTTGTGTGAACCTGGGATCCTTGGCTTTTTCCAAAATGAGCATTTCATTCTTGTACATATTAACTTTTTATTGCTGGTTTAACATATTCTGTTTTTGTGCATGAAAATACAACAAAATGGCGTTTCTTATCTGCTGCTCATTGTCAACAGCGTTGAACATTTGTGTTTCTCTTGAGCCTTACTGCAGTTAAATACCTGCACTGGTGCAGGGGAATGAAGAGAAGCACCTTCTTATTCAGATGTGTAAAATCCTCTTTCCATGAGAACACTTCCCGTCCCCCCAAAATAGTACATCACCCAGAAGTCTAGCTGCTTTTCAGATCTCTCTGTAGAGAACATGTGGCATGAACACGCTAGATTGTTGGTAATTTGAGCTTTAAACACCTTAATTCAGTTTGACAGTGTTGTGGCCATGTACTGTAGCATAAGAAAAGAAGGGTGGTTTCAGTAGGCACTTACCTGTTTAATGTGATTTGTATACTCGGTTCACCGAGACACCGTTTCAATGAACTTGTCTTCTTCCTGTGCCTTAATAAAGAATGAAGCCGAGAAGCAGCAGGCACTGATTGGCTCATTACCGGCACTCTGTGAATGTTAGTTAATTCGCTTTGTCCTATTCGTGTGATCAAACTGATCGAATGTCTCTGTGATGTTCCTTGGCTTTACTGGCTCTTTGGAAAGACATGCATTTGAGTTGTTACGTGCTCCTCCTCTGTCAGGGGGACTTGGAGCTGCCCTGGATCTTGGCCATTTTGTTCATAAACCAGGTAGGGACGTCATGGCTTTGCTTCCCCTCATCGCCATCTCTTGTCTCGAGATGCCTAAGAGAGTTTAGCTGACACGGTCTCTTGCCCAGATGGTGTTGCAGACTCTCAGGCTGAGGGGCCGCCCGAGTTCTCCCCTAGCAGCTTCAGCGATCGAACATCTTGTCGAAGCTGAGAATGGAGCAGGATGTGTGGGGCTTGTTTGTTTCCCGCGTGATTGCGGGGTGGTAGCAACAGGGCATTGAAGTCTATGGAAAGTGTAACAGAGGAAGGGCCATCGCTGTGGGAGAGCAGAGGGCAGGTGGCTTCCCTCTCTTTCTACCTTATAGAAGATTCCAACACTGGGTCCATTAAGGTAGACGGGACATACTATAAATATGTATGACAGTTGAGCCTCAATTTCCTTGCCTATTAAATGGGTATAGTGACACCACCCTCACACATTTGGCATATCCCGTGGGATATTGACAGCACTGAGTAGAGAGACACAGGTGTTGCCATTTCCCTCAAGTCTCTCCGATTCCTTCTACTCCTCTCCGTCCACATATAGATCCAGTTTCAGGTCATAGGTGGCTTTACTGGTACGAGGACAGGTGGCCATTCTTTTGTTGAGGTCCAGCCAACTGTTTACCCTACCCCTAGACATGACCTTCTACCAGACACGTTCCTCCAGCACTGTGTTGTCAAAATCTGAACAGGACAGACGTGATGAATGTGTTTTGTACTAGTGGTTACATTCTTTCCTTTTTCTCAAAAAAGGAAAAAAGGCAGTTTGACACGAGACTAACCAGAACCTCAAGGAAAATGAGATTCTTTCTCAAGCTCTTGAAAATCCCTCCGTAGATCTAGTACAAGTTCCATATGGCTCCAATTTTCGTCGTACAGGCCAGAGGCCCCCTGCGCTGGTCAGATCTTTAAGTGGCCTCGGTACATCAGGTCCTGTCTTCCTCCTAAGCTGCTGTGGGATCAGGATACCACCCACCCCAGTGTGCCTTCCTGCCTCCTCCTTCCTGGGTAGAGTTTTCCTGGCCCCACCCCTTTTCTTGATGTTGCCGTGGGTGGATAAAACATGTAAATGACAGCACTACGCGTAGTCCATAAGCTGAGTGACTATCCTGAAGAAAATCGTAGCCTCTTCTTCTTTCTAGGACACGATAATCACTGTCTGTTAATACTAACGTGGGCTACATTAGTAAATCAGTAACATGATACTGTCCATGTTATCAGTGTGGAACGAAACCCTGGATCTACATTTAATCTATTAAGCTGAAATCATTTGACATAGATCGTTAATCATGTCTTTATGCTACAGATTAAAACATGTGTGGTGGTTTTCTTTTTCTAGCTTCGTGAGGCTGACATTGTGGTGTTCGGCTCACCCAAGCCAGAAGAAATTCCCCTTTCTTGGATACAACCAGGAACTACTGTTCTCAACTGTTCTCATGACTTGCTATCAGGTAAATGTGTTCAAATAGGTGCTGGGCTGCGGATAAAAGTAGGTATGATTGTTACGAGATATGTTAACCTTATTCAAAAGAGCATGTTCCCGAAATGCTGGTCACTATCTATGTACGTGCACAGGATAAGAAACTGAGAATATTGATGTGCCAGCCTTTTGGGTTACTGTTATGGGAGCCACAATGCCGGGCAAAGAGAAGCTGAGATGCCAAGGGCAGGGGCTACTTCCTCTCCTCCGCCCCCCGCCCACCTCCCTGCCTGGCGCATCAAGCAGCCAAGTCCGTGGTGGCCTAAAGGAGATCTTACATGTGCATGAGGCCGGCTAAGAACACCAGTTTCCACCGTCATTTAAAGAGCAGCGGAGCCCTTCCTCCCGGGGAATCTCAGCTAAACCTCGGCACCGATGGAAGGAGCTGCCGGCAGGGAGGGAAAATGGAGACCAGCTGATACCCCCTCGCAGTGGTGCCCCCTGCGGGCGCCTCAGAACAGTGTGACAGTCACCGTTAGAAACAGAGGTCGTGTTAGGCTGGGCGGTCATCTTGGATGGTGTTTTGCCAAGGGATCCAGGAATGCCCTGGACTGCACCAGCTCCCCCGTTAGGGCGGCTCACGCTGTGCCGGCACCGGGGCGCCCAGCCAGGGGCCACGGCAGGAGCAGGCCTGCAGGAGGCGCCCTTCTCTCACTCGCAGAAAGACACTCTGAGGCCAGGGAAGCTTTGGACCGCACTCAGGCCACCTCCTCACATTCCTGGGTGACATGTCAGTGCAAGAGACAGGGGCAGCGGGAGGCAAAGGGACCCTCCTTTCTTGTCACCGGTGGCCTCCAGATTGCAGCATGAGGAGGAGGACTGTCCTGAGTGCCTGGAGGACAGCGCTGCTGTTCCCCAAAGCTGGTCACAAGTTGGGGCCCACGTGGGTGGAGGCCTCAGCTCTCCTTCGCCTTGCCATTACTACACTGGAGTTCTAGATCTTCCTCAGAGAATGGTATCCAGAAGACAATAAAATAACTTCTGCTCCAGTCGCTCAAGAGAACTGTTTTACATTTTTTTTTTCATGAAAAAAGCATTCAACTTAATTTTATGGGGTATTATAGAAGAAAAAGAAAATAATGTGATACTATCGAGTTGACCAACATGTCCATTTAGTGTTTTTCCATAAAATAAAAGACACATTTTTCATTTAAGCCAATAACTCTATTGATTTGACTATTTAGAGCATGTCAGCTATCTTCCACATTGTATAATGTTGATTGTTCTCAATTAATGTTTTAATTTGATGACTATCAACTTTGACTGGTCTCCCTGACCATGGAGCATCGTCCAGCGAGAAACCTCCAGCACGAAACTTCGCAAACCACTTTTGACACGTTCGATCGGTCACAGCACCTTCTCCATACACTGCACAGGTCTTTTTTTATGTTTGTTGCATTTTTACCTTTCTCGAAATAAGCATAATATGCTTAAATGTTGCTTGTTTTGTTCCATCTTCCATATTAAAATGGCTACACAAAAATTCACCAGTTTTGATTTTTTTTAATGCATGCTGACATGACAGCTGTCACATTACAGTCTAACAAAATTATTTCAAGTGAAGATAAAGCCAACTAAGCGATACTAGAGCCATCGTACAAAAAAACTAAAAACAAAACCCGCATTTTTTGACCAACCTAATAAAAGCATTATTGAAATTGGTATAATTCTTTCCTCAAAGAGAAATATTGGATCTTCCCCTATAGGAAATGTAGATCCTCCCAGAACTGAGCAATCAGATTAAAAACCCCTTGGGTTGAAGGGGTTGGCATGGGTTGAAGAGCACAAGGGAAGATGCTCAGGAATTTCCCAGAATGCTTGTGTACCCTGCTCTTGGGTGAAGAGCACATAGATGAATGAATCACTTAGGTGCAGTACAATATGAATGTGGAACTAATGGCTTTTTTTTTTTTTTAGCAAGTCGAAGGCATACTCTGAATAACTTCTTTGTAATAAATGTAGTCTCTGAATATACCTTTTTATTCCCCCTGAAAAATCAATACCTAACTCATAAAATGGTAGATGTGGCAGATTTGCCTCTCCACTCAGAATCCTTGTTAGATTAGGAAAGTCAAGTTATGACAGTATTTTTTAAATGACTATTTCTTTGTTATAATATTTACTTGCAGATTTTTGTTAAGAGTTTACATATTCAGGACAATTTTGGTATAGTCCTAGCTGGAGATAGTAGAATATATTTCCGTGGTATTGGGGATTCCCTTTTGAGTCCCATGATTATCAAGGGAGAACCAAAAAAGATCCGGAATTTATTTATAAAACATTGTGTATCTACTCCTACATATTTAGACTTCAGTGGCTGTCAAAGTACTCTCCATTTAATGCAGTACACCTATTGAGATGTTTTTTTCCATTGCTCAGGGCTGTTTTTGAACTTGTTGATTTTGACGCTTTTTAGTGCTTCTGCAGTTTTTTTGTTTTACCTCTTCCACGTTGGCAAAATGTTTCCCTTCAGGGACTTTTTTTCCTCCATTGTAACAAACAAACCAAAAAAAGTTGCTCAGGACAAGAACAGGTGAATAGGGAGGATGGGGCATAGGGTGGGGGTGGGGGGTTAGTCATGACATTTTTTGGTCAAAAACTGCTGAACATTTCAGCATGGTGTGGGCAGGTGCCCACAGCAAATGGGCAAAGGCATTGAGTCTTCAACAAAAATTCACTGAAGCCAAACTCAGCCTCTCACCACAACACCAGCTGGTACACTGATACAAATGGGCTCCTAGAACACTCACCTGGTGGGGGAGCCCTACGAGGGGCCTGCCCTCCAGACGATGGTTCCTGGTTTTTGTGTCTCCCTCTCATATGAAGGGGACAGATTTTATTAGTGAATCTCCACCTTATTGAAATTTTAATAAATTTCTTTTAGGATCTTTATTTTTTTTTAGAACATTCTTTAAAATACTAGATTTCAATGTAGTGATTCTCTTGAGGGCGAGGGGGACACCAAACCTTATGTTTTCATTGATCAGTTCTGTGTCTAGACTGCTTGCAGTAGTTTATTTTAAATTTATCCGGTCCTGGTCTAGCAGTAGTTTTCTGGTTGTTTTGAATACCGAGAGCCCAGAATAGGACCTCATACATAGTGAGCGCTCAATAATACTTAGTGTTGGGTAAGAGAATCAGTGTGGGCAGAGCTCAGAGTTTTACTGTGATTGCAGTTTTAAGTTAATTGTAGATTTAGAGACATTTCCTTGTACTTGTCTCCCACTTAAAAGCAGGGCTGACAGGGCAAAGACAGATGAAAAATGCTGTGCTGATGAAACGGGTGACCGTTTTTCAGTTGGTACTATTTATAATAGCATCCCAATTCCTCAATAATCGAAGTTTTAATTTTAACTGTGATTTGTATGAATATTTATGAGTAAACTGATGAAGGACCCCCCCCATTTATATAATCTTGCCCCTTTGAAACAGTGAATAGACTTTTCAGTCATTATTAAAAGGAAAGATGCTTTTATTTAAACTTAAGAACAAGAATTTTTAATAAACTTATGATTGAATGAAGGTAGGGTTTTATGATGAAATTTTCATATTCATCTTAATGGTCCAGGGTTTTCCTTCCCTCCTCCCCATCCCTGTAAACATAGATGGGATATGGTGATTTATGATGAGGTAATTCTATAGAGGCTTTTTATTGAATACCTGATCTCTGGAGAGATTTTGCTGATGGCTGATATCCCAGAAGCAGTGCTCAGAAAACAGTTATTCCTAACTTGTTGGATCTGTTCACTCTTCTATGGCACTACTCTGCTTAGATTTAAAACAGGGACATAGCAGTGTTCAGTTTTCTAGCTATAAGGATAACTAATTTTTTTATTATTAAAATATTATTTCAAGTGAAAGAAGTGGGCTGTGATTTTGTAATGCTCTGCTTGCTAAATAAAGCAAGACCACTTGTACCCTGATATTAGGACTTATTTCCTGATGTACCAAATGAGACAAAGGAGAAACTGGCCTTACGTCTTGGGCCCAGAGAACAGTATTAAAATAGCAACGTTGTGGGTCGGAATAGTTTATAGCACCATTTTAGGCAAACATAATTGCATTTAGTGTGGAGTAGGGGCAGAACCTTGGGCTGCATCCCAGCCAGAACTCATGCTAATGGGCTGGAGGACCCTGGGGGACTGTGGGCCGTCCCTCTTAGGGGCCTGAAGGATATATAGTCTAAAGAACATGGAATTTGGAGTCAGCATTGATCTGACTCAGATGAGAGGGTTTTTTGGTTTGTTTTAACTCTTAATTGCATTGTACTTACGGTCTGTGTGACTTGGAGCAAATAACTTAAGCTCTCTGTTCTTCACTGTCCTTGTGGGCAAGATGGGAGCAAGGCTGTTGGGGGGAATAATGAGATGCCCACTCCAGGTGCCATGCCTGTTTCGTAGTGGGCTGCCAGTAAATGCTGTTCACGTCCTCGCTCCACTTCATTGTTGCCGCACCACCAGCTCGTAAAACAACTTTCAGACTCATGTTAGCAGAATATAAATTTATGTCTGAAAAATCACGCCTAAGGAAGGATGAGGTCCAATGAGGTTCTGAGACTATAAGAAGGCCGCTTTAGAGAAATTAGGCATGCGTGTAACTTAGTCACTATCCTGTTAGGGTTGGAATATTTGCTTATGACTTCTGAACTTTATTCTAAAATCCTTTGTAGCTATCACCCATTTTCCTTAGTTTTTCTTTTTTAGGAAATTCTGGATGTTTTGGTGTTGCCAGTGTTTTTTTATATCAAATATTAATTAGTTCTCGATACAATATATTTAATGTTTTTTACTTTTTTAAAGGCTCAGACATTTAGAGTAAGGAAGTCTGTATTAATTTCTTTCTTAATTTGGTTTCAGTGATTTCAAAAGGGCTGCTTATATAAGTTAATACTCATTTTAATTATATTCCTTTCTCTGAAGATTCTTACAGTATATTCTTTTCAGAAATAGTAATACATTGTCATTTGATAATAGAATTCAGATGTTTTAAGTTACAAGTGAGAAACTTGAGCATTGTCACAAAAACTATACTGAAATTTTATTATTAATGTATTTTACTTAACATATTAACTTTATTTAACTTAAAAACTAATCACTCATGTTTTTTGAAAGTTTTATCTGTACTAATTTGTAATTTTTAGCTCTTTCAGTTTTTAGACCCTCGCATAAATGTTTCCAGTAACTTGTTCTCCTAGAAAGGGGAGAAAATATTTAGAATTCAGCCTATGGGGCCATACAGTGCATTTTTGATAAGAAGGGTGTTCTCGGCCAGATTTGGGGGCGGGGGGGGAGCTGAATCTTTTCCTTGTAACAGAGGTGGCAGGAAGACTGCAGAATTTGCCATCGTCCCTCCCCCTTTGTTTATTCTGGCACAATTCCCAGGGTGGTCTCAAAACAGCTCATGTCAGAAAAGGCCTGTTCTGATTTCCAGGGAAAGTATTGTAACACTTTCGCCTTAAATTTTCTTGTAGAAAGTTTGGTTATCATAATAAAAATTGTAAATGAAAGGCAGCCTTTTAAAGTGATTCATTGACCTGTCCCTGGAGGAGCCATGAGTTAATGGGGAGTGTTCAGTGGGAAGTGAAAAGACCCATTTGGTTTGGGAAGGGACCCTTGCTGGACCCACAGGCCAAGTGCAGACAGCCCTCCGGATGGGGCCCGCCCTTCATACAGGCGGGGAGTGAGATAGTGACTTCCTTTCTCCATCCTCTTTAGCCATGAAATTTATTAAGGATGTTTTCCTAATTCGCCAAGTTACCATCTTAATTGCTTCAGATTTTCTGCATTCAGAATTTTTAATTTAGTTTTAAGATACATTGGTCCTCCTGCAAAAGCACTACAGTGTTGATGTTAACAAGTGTGAGAAATGGAATAGCACACAGAAGAAAAGAACAGTAACTTCTGATCCGTTCCCCTTAAGAAACCATCTTGCATTTTTCCCCTAAAAAAGCATCACACTTAATTTTATGGGATGGAATATAGTAGAAGGAAAATGATATAAAAGCATTATTGAAATTCAGACAGCTTTCTTCAAAAAGAGAAATATTGGTTCCTACAAGATTCTTCTAAGGTTTAAAATGTGTGTGTGTGTGTGTGTGTGTGTGTGTGTGTGTGCATTTTGTGTTGTGTTTTAAAATCTTTGTTGATTTTAGCCACGTTCTGTTATACGCAAGGCAGTGGTTCCGATTATGGGAGGAATTATTCACTGTGTAATTCTATAGCCAAAATATTCTTTATTCACATAGGTATTTGTGATTCTGTTCCGGGAACATGCATTTCTAAATTGATACCAGTTCCTAGAATGTAGCTTTTTTTTGTACGTCTCCATCAGTTAAAGATACAGGGAAACTTATTCCTTTCCCATAATGGTTGGACAAGATCTTCAGATCAGATCTCTAGTGATTCAAACAAAACAAAACAAATCTCTCTCCTTCTTTAGACTCTTGGCATTTGCCTGAATATGATTTATAAAACTGAAATGTTGCTAATCTTTAAACAATACCCAAGGGGTATGATTTTCCAGCACCCTTAATACATTTGACAGTAGAACATCACCGAACACTTACGCTGAAGGGTTTTGTGCTCTGTCTTGCAAAAGACTGTCAGCAAAATTGATCATTTAAAAGTGAAGTGGCCAGAAAAGAGGGAGAGAGTTTCTTATTTCTTAATTCAAGAGTTGCTATTAGAAATGTTCCTTCTCTCTAAGGGAGGATGTCGGCTAAAGCATTTTACATGTGTATTTACTTTTTATAAACTTTAAAGTGCCAACTGAAGAGGGAAATGTAGAATTCTCATAAGTGCCTCTCTATTTTGAAAACTAAGTAATCCCCAATATTACTATTCTAAAATTCCTCAGTTTTCATGGGAAATTGGTCAAATATGGCAGGAGTTTTTATAATTATCAAAGAAAATCTGAGCTTTCACATAACACTTTGGCTGGGCTTATGTTGTACATGTTCAGTGTCTTCTTATACTGTGTATTCATCAGTGAAATCGCTTTTATTTTTTATATATATACATATATGTGTGTGTGTGTGTGTGTGTGTATATATATATGGCTTATATATATATGGTTTAAACACACACACTGTGTGCCGAAAGCACTTAATCTACCATAACACACTCAATTCTCACAAAATTCTATGAGGTTGATATTGCCCTATTCAATTAACAGGCCTAAAGTCACAGCAGCTAGTAAGAGGTGGAGGTAAGATTTTAACCCAGTCGAAAACCTATAGCCAATCAAGAGCCCCAAGGTGGTACCAGGGGCTGGCGGGCTCCCTGTGGCTGTGCCTGCCGTGACCTCCTAGGTTGCTTGGATGAAAAATGAGAACATCATTCAATATGTTGGCTTTTTATAGGGAGCATTTGGTCACAAATGACGATATGCTGAAAGTCATATTTTCCCTCAAATTTGTCACAGGGAAGCTTGGCTGCGGTTCTCCGGGTGCATACTCCAGTGGTCCCATCACGGAAAACGATGTGAGCCTCCTTGCCGCAGCTCTGCGGATTCAGGTGTGTGTCACAGCTACTTGAGAATTTTTGAGTTCAGAGCTTTGACTAACAGTCACTAGTATTTTCCTAGGCTTTTTTTGTTTAGCAGAGGCACTGGGAAACACTTTGCGCACATGTCATTTTTCTCACAGCAGTCCTCTCAGATCGTGGCCTTCCCGTTTGATACATAAGGAAATGGAGACTTAGAAGAATTCAGATGCTTGCATTTGGTCACGTGACCGGTATGGGGCCCGGACGAAATCAGGTTTCATTGTTAGTTATCTATTGCTGCGGAATAAATAACCCCCGAAATTTAGCAACTTAAAACAACAAGCATTTATCATCTCACAGTTTCTGTGGGCCAGAGATTTGGGAGCAGTTTAGCTAGATGTTTCTGGCTCCGAGTTCCTCATGCAGTGATGTCTGCCGAGGCCACAGTCCTCCACAGGCCTGCCTGGGGCCAGCGGGTCCACTTGCCAGACAGCGCACTCACGTGGCCACTGCCATGTGGTGTTAAATTCCTCACCGGCTATTGGCAGAGTACCTCATTCCCCATCACGTGGACTTCTCTGCAGGACTGCTCACAACATGGCAGTTACTTCCCCCCAGAATGAGCGATCTATAAGAAAAAAACAAGAGGAAGCTGCAGTAGATTTTATGACCTCATCTCCAAAGTTGCATACCCCCACTTCCTTTTTTCCTCTCCTCTGGAAGTGAGCCACCAACCTAGTTCACGGTCAAGAGGAAGGGAATGGGGCGCCCCTCTTGCAGGCAGGAGGAGTATTAGAGGATTTGTGGGTGTTCTTTTGAACTCCACCATCTATGGGACTTAAAGCCCAAGGTCTCCGGGTCTCCTCTGCGCAAGCTCCTGACCGGTACCAGAGCCCGCAGGGGCGGTGCTGGCCTGCAGAGGCCCTAGGTGCCAGCGGACAAACTGGAGCCCCGCGTTCATGCCGCAGCAGCAGTAAGCAGAGGCAAGGTTTAGTTCATTTCTTTCTTACACAGCAATACCCAGTTCAGACTTTTCACTTCAGACTAGGGTGTAAGGGTTACATTACATGCCAATTTTATTCCTCTGTGTTACTATTTAATCATTTTATTTGCTTACTCTATTGTATCAGTTGTAGAAAGATTATATTTGAAATGGTTTGCAAATTTTGGAAGCTAGGCATCCAGCCTGATTTATTCATGTATTCTCATGTTTTCCTCATTTTTCTTTTCTAATCGAGATGAAGAACCCACTCCGTGATTTTCAGTCTGTGTACTTGATGTCTTAGTGAACACAAACTACTTTAATAATACATTTAGCTTACAGCTTCCTTTTTAAGAAAAGTCTGCAAATTTAAGTACATGAGAATAAAATTATTCCTGTTATTCACTTGAGTCGTTGTGCAACATTATAATTTTTTCATGGCGGGACACCCCTGAACAGGACTGTCCCAGCTCAGATACACACCCTGTCAGCTTTGACTTTTCTAACATGTTTTCCTTTCTGTTTCTACTGAAGAACATGGTTGTCAGTGGCAGGAGGTGGCTTCGTGAACAGCAGTACACAAGGTGGAGACTTCACTGCTTGAAGCTTCAGCCTCTCTCCCCAGTGCCAAGGTACCCGGGCGGTTGCTTTACACAGATGTCAGCTCACCGAAGTGCCTCAGATGTCCAGGGTGACCCATAGCGTGGAGGGCGTGCCTTGGGGTATTGGGCTTTAATGGCTGATAATTTCATTAAACTGACACACTATTTTTTCTGTCGTTTAAGTACTCCAAAATTAAATATTAGCGAACATGTTTACGATATCCTATCATTTCTAATACATATTTTTTTTAAATTCCTGAGATCAGGATGTACCTTACTATCCATAAAATAATGGCTTCTTAGATTTGACCCAATACGGTAACGTAATAATGGGAATACGCCTTTTTGTGTTAGAAGTACCCAAATATGTCATGTTGGTTTTGAGGGCCATGTAGGTTCCTCCTCTGGGGGTAAATAGCTGACCAGACCAAACACCAGCCTACGTGGGGAGTGCGCTCAGCTTTTTCAGAACGTAGTCATAGCTGCTACCCAACACGATGCTCTGTGATAGTCCAGATGGGTATTTTCTTCCCAGTGGGGTTTAATGAAGTGTAAGCTACATAGTCTCTCTGCGTAAAACTGGAGAACGTAGTCTCGGCATTTTTAGCAGAGTTAGATAAGACATCTGAGCCAGAGAAATGCAGTCTCCACAATGAGTCCTCTCTGGCGGCCCCAGCTTCAGTGCGTTGGCCCCGCCCCCTTCATCGAAGGTGGGCACAATGCTGGGGCTTCCCCAGGGGGCCCGGCTTCCCCGGGTGACCCCATCGCCACCGTTGGGAAACAGAGTCAGCTGCAATTGCCTGAGCTGTCACTTGCTAGCCAGTTGCTCTTTAGAAGTGCCCTCTGTTTCCTTGAGCAGTCACTGAGCACGGGGATTCAGTTAAACCCCCAGGCCGGTGAGACTCTCCAGGCTTTGTTTTCACCCCTGAAATAAACTGAACATCTTAGTCATCTCCTGTGTTCCTTAATACATAAATTCCAAGGAATGCTGTTTTTTTGTAGTATCATCCCTGTAGTTCTGTAATGTTTCATAAAATACTTTTCAAGTTACTTATGTCAGTACAGGACCTTAATTTTTAAAAGTAAATGAGTAAATTCTAGTTACAGAGAACAGAAAAAAAAAATTGAGGTAGATGGGCTCCACCAAATTGTATATCGTAAGCTTTGCATAAATCAAAATAAATTCTACTCGGGGGGCGGGGGGGGGGGTGCTTTAATTGCTTAACCAAATTTGACTGCTAGAGCCACTAGGGAAAAGAAGGCAGGCTGAATAGTTTATAAATTACTGAAAAAAAAATCAAAATGATATCACTATCACTCTTTAACT
>PVJD01009972.1:0-46783 GCA_004026545.1 Mormoops blainvillei
CCAGCTCCTTAGGAAGTGGGCCCAGGAGCGAGAGCAGGGCCCAGCAATGGTGAGGAGGTGCGGCTCTGCACGGGACCCCAGGACTTGGAGCTGGCGCCCGGGGAGGGAGTTCCTAGAAGCTGCTGGCCCCGTGCAGTTGGGAGCTGCTGTGGTTCCAGCTGTGGGACACACTCCAGAACTCATGCCCGAATGTCCACCTCTTGTACCAAGGCCAAAGACAAATAGAAACAAGAAGATGGATGGAATGAGGACTGGGGGGATGGATAGACACATTTCAATGGACAAAACGCTTTTGTATTTATTTTGTTCAGTTTCACCGGAACTTGAACCCATTTCACTTATGAATAAACTGAGGCTCAGAGAGGCTTGTTAAGGTCAATCCTGGCGTTACCCAAGGACATCATACTATGATTATGCACAGTGGCGTACACGGACCTTGTGCTAAGGATCAGAGCCCGGTCTGTATCTCCCATGACCCCTCCCCAGTGCAAGGGGATAGATGCTACTTTCCCTGCATTACCAGAGAATTAGGGAAGTGGCCCAAGGCCAGCCACACAGCTAGCGAGAGACAAGCCCTGGGTTCACCCACAACACTGTGTCCACTTGATTTATGTGGGAGGTTTCCTCCCATACAGATAGAACACCCCATTTAGATAACAATACAAATAATCTGCATGAAAAGTCTGTTCTGTTCTGTTCTTGTGCTAACCCCATAGTCTGTAGAACTCTGAGAAACAAAGCATTTCACAGACGTCCAATACAAGCAATGAAAACATCCCCCATTGTCTTTTCGGTGATATGCTCCTAAGAGGAAAACTGATGTGCCAACAAAGATCAGCCCCAAGGACACAATCTATATGAAAGAACAAACACTTTTTTAAAAAGGCTCTGTAAGCAGAATACAAAATTGTGTGTTCCCTCTGATTACCACCGAGTTTAAAATGCGCATGCATAGAGACAAAGGCTGGGAGGAAAATGCAAAAATTAAATCAATTTTATGGCAAAGGGATGGTTTTTCTTTCTCAAAAATGTATTTACCATTTTTATCACATTTGTGCATTAACAGAAAGACTTTGATATTGTACGTAGAGACTCATAATGTGAAATACAAAAGATTTTCACGCAGTGAAATAAACCCAAGATGCAGCTGCTGAGGTCCCTGGGAGAATGAATTGCCGCGTGGTTGACCGGTTTGACCTTGACCAGTCCTGGTAATGGTCACCATAGAGATAGGAAGAGGCTGGGGAGGGAGCGGCCTTTCCACTGGGCACTGTTGCTGATTGCTTGTTACTGTAACATTTTACATGCAGACTGTTCCCCAGATCTCCATTTTTATAGGGCTTCGTCTTCGGGTCAGAATCCATTAGATTTTGCGGAGTGCACTGTTCTGGGCTCCAGAGCGACAAGGAATGAATAACAGGATGAGGTCCCTGCCCGGTGAGAGCTCCTGCCCAGCTCAATTCTTCAGAGTTTTGGAGCCGGCGTAGGGTGAAGCCGGTGGTCTTTGCAAACCCCTCCTCCTACAGTCTGCCCCCAAGGGGAAGGTCTCTAAAGTCAGAGTCCCCCCCTCTCAGCACTTCAGCCATTGCACCTAGCATCCAGACAATTCCAGGCACGTGGTAGGCACTCGGTGTCTATTTACCGAGTGTTTCTCACTGCTACCTCACAGCTGATGCCTGTGGACTGGCGGCATGACCTTGACCCCGCTATGCATCATTCTCAGCACAGCTAGGTTATGAGGCCACCAGGGACAGGTTAATGCCTTCTTGTATCACCACGCCTGGCACGGTGAATTGCCACTTGGAGCAGGGTGGGGGCAGGGGAGTGACACTTGGCCAAGGCCTGCTGAATGAACTCTACTTGACTCTTCCTGGGAGGAGGCCCAGGTCCTTGGTGCGCTTCTGGGACATGGTCCCACCTGCTCAACCCCTGCCAAGTCACACCGGGGACTGTTCAAAGAAGCCATTGCAGGGGCTGTACCATAAACCCGAAGCGCCTCTGGCTGCCTCCCATCCTCTGTTCCTGTGTTTGATCTCAGAACTGCTTTCCTCCTGGGTGGACCAGAGGGTGAAGAGAGGGAAGGCTCAGGGCCCCGGGGAGACCTTTCCTCCCAGGACATAATCAGGTGGCAGCTGGGCACTAGGAAGCCTCTTCCAGAGGGACATGCTGGTTATTTACTCTGGTCTCTGTCTCTTAGAAGACAAATAGAACATTTCAGACCCACACTACTTCAAATTTTAAAAATAACAGATCCCAGAATGCCCCTCATAAGTCCTCTCCAAATCTTGCCAAGTAATTCTCCAAGCCTTTTTTTCCCCACTAGATGCAGAGAACTCTTAGGAAATGAGGCGTGTGTACTTTATTCTTTTCCCTGGACTGTGTCACCAGCGTCGGGAGAAGGGGGACTATCTCTTACTTCATTCCTGGCATAGGACCCAGCATTGCCCAGGGCATAGATACCCAGTATCGGCCGGTTGTGTTGGTCACCCACCATGAACTCTGCACTGCACAGAATGGAAGAGTGAATGGAGGGGTGGGTGGGAGGGTGGATGCATGGGTCAAAGGAGGGTGGATGGATGATGAATGGATGAATGGGTGAATGGGAGGGTAGATGGATGGATGGATGGATGGGTGGGTGGATGGGTGGATGCATAGATATAGGTGAATGGATGGATGGGTAGATAGGTGGATGTGTTAGAAACAAATGCACAAATTGGGAAATTGGAGGAGAGTTTAATCGAGAATTATTTCCAGAAGGGTGGGCGAAGGATTAGAGAAAACAATAAAAAATAGATACAGTTCTAGGGAAAAGGGGAAAAAAATGATTACCAGACTCAAAGAGAGTGGCTGATAGGAGAGAAATCTGTGGCTTCCGGTGGAGGAAAGTGGCCAACCGCAGGCGGGAGCAGGCGGGAGACCTTGACCTCAGCTCCCCTGATGTGTTATGGGTTGAATTATGTCGCCCAAAAAGATGTGTTGAAATCCTAACCCCCAGTACCTTGGAATGTGAACTTATTTGGAAATAGGGTCATTTTAGATGTGATTAATTAAAATTAGGTTATACTGGAGTAGGACAGGCCCTTAATCCAATATGACACGTATCCTTATAAGAGAGAAGAACGCCATGCGAAGACAAGAACACAGGGAGAAGACGGCTCCGTGACAACGGAAACAGAGTGGAATGATGCGTCTACATACACGCTAACAGGAAAAAAAAAAAATAGCCCAGAGAATGACTCAGCAGCATCCCTGGAGGCCAGTACACTTGAGAGATGAGAGAGTTCAGGTTTGAATGGAGTAGCTGCCTAAGGTCACCCAGGCAGAGCAGGTGGCAGAGCCAGAGCTGGGGACTCTTGTTGGCACAGTCCACACCCATTGCCCCCCCAGCGTTGGCACCCAGGGCCGACTGTGGGTAGATGGAACCCTCTCTCCATGCCATGCCACAGGTGTGCCAGGGGCAGGGTGAGGCTGATACCCAGAGGCTGCCATCTGCAGCACCTGCCTGGCCTCCTTGACATCTGGCGTCCCCATGAGTGTGGTGGGTCCACAGGAGGGCCGTCCAGAACGGCCTTGCTGGTGCTGTGTGGTCCTCCAGCCCCGGCCTCCTTGGGGCCAGGAATACGGCCCTCCGCACAGTGTCTCCAGTCACTTGGACCCCGCGGGGACGGAAATCCAGTGTGGATTTCAGGCTCACAGCACACCTCAGTTCAGATGGCCACATCTCAAGTATGCGTAGCCACATGTGGTAGGTGGCTGTCACATCGGACAGTGCTGGCCTAGGCTCAGGAAAGACAGGTGGCCTTCTCAAAGCCACATAGCCAGTAACTGGTAGAGTTGACATACGCATTTTGTCTGTCTGACGCCAAACGTGGGCACTGCCCACTGCCCCACACGGCAAGGCTCCTAAGGGTGCACACCCGTGACTGGCTCCAAGCCTCACACGCAGGCTGGCGGAGGGACTGCCTGCTGACTTCCAGTTAAGAAGATGGTGCCTAAGGTGGGGTGGGGGTGGGCAGACACGGGACAGGGACAAGGACAGGAAGATATGGTCACAACCTCGGGCAGCAGGGGAGGCAGGTATTAAAGCAGCCAAGGAGGTTCCAGGGCAGGAAGCAGTGCCCCGGAGACCCCCCGCCCGGGCAAGCCCTGTTCACATGCCCTGCTCAAGCACCAGCCACTGTCTGCCCCTTCCTTCTGTCCCCACAACCCCCACTGGTTGCAGGGCCCCGCACATTCCAGAAAAGTCAGGAGCACACAGCTTCTAATCTCCCGATATTTACTGTCTCTGAAAACCAACAAGGTTGCAACCTGCAAAGAATGCTGATGGGACCGACGGCATCTGAGGGTGACTTTGAAAAAGAACAGGTGTGGGCCTGAAAGAGCTCACTCAGTGACAGTGAGTCAGTAGGAGAATTAGGAGAGGGGTCAATCCCCTGCAGGTGCATCGTGTGCAAGCTGGCTCCACTATTGAGCAATGGACTGGCGCCTTGAAGGGGGCTGCTTGGGGAGCCTGGGCGGAGGCCCCTGAGCTCACAAACACATTTTTTTCCAAACTGAGAATTACGCTTACGCAATGGGAGTCTGTTCAAGAAGCCATGGGTTTCATGGACTTTCTGAACTTTAGTCGAAATTCTGGATTTCTCTGCCCTGAGTATCATTTCGTAGCCCATCTCAGTTCCTGAATAAATAAGAAGGGGCGGGAGCTCCGAAGGGCTTACTTTGCACACCCAGGGCAAGAGACTGGGGTCCAGGCCTGGGAAACTCAGACACCAGGGCGTAGTCTCGGTTCTGCCACTAGCTGACTTGGAACTCCCAGCCATCACACTAACCGGTCTGAGCTCAGTTTCCTCACCTATACAATGGGTCTAGGCTGTGTGGTGTCTTAGATGGCCCTACTAGTTAGCGACAGAGGTAAACAAGGGTTGATGGGACTATCAGACGACAAAGCCCAATGAACAGTGTGAATTCAATGAATGTAACATGCAAATTACAGATCTCTCTGCAAACATGAAATATGTTTACAATCGTTTGTGTTCCTACTCCTCCTCCCACTTCTACCCCATCTCTCGTCTCGTGCTTCACACGAAGCCACTCATTTGATCAATGGCCCCTTTAGCGAAGAGGACACAGAGGTGCAGGGGGTTAAGTAACTTGCTCATGACAGAACAGGGCTGGATCTCAGCTGTGCTGAGACCCTCTCCGGCCCCTATGTGTAGTCAGCTGTCTTAGAACACGAGCTTCAGATCACTTTTCCTGGCACGGAAACTGTTCTGAATTGTCACTGCACGTTTCGTGACCATAAACTACTCTTGTAAATTATTTCTCTTTTATAAAATGGCTCGAGATGTGCTGTGTTCCAACCTATGCCTGAGTCATCTCTGACATCCTACGGTAATGATGTGGGGATGTATCTTGCAATCTATATAAGCTGTAATTTTGAAATATTTGTGAGCCCATAGGCTCAGAGGATTATCAAAAAATCAGTTGTATAGGATAGTAAATCTTCTGTCTTCCTTGTGCAAACAGGGGCAGGCAGTTCAATATAGAGAAAATAAAATGGAAAAAGATGCCTTGGAGTAATCTTGGATGGCTCTGACCTCGTACGTCTAAGCAATATCTCTGAAACTCTCTCACCCCTCCCGCTCCCATCCACTACTGTCACCATTGCCGCCCTCCCGCTCCCATCCACTACTGTCACCATTGCCGCGAGTTGGCCTCCTTAGTTCCTCTGGAGTTTTGTGCAACAGCTTCCTACCTCAAATTTTCTAGCCCATCCTTCACATCATAGGCAGAAGGGTCCTTCTGGAAAATGCCATCAGATCCTTCTCTTGCTTAAAAGTATCTGATGATAGAGACGGAAGTGGTTGCCAGAGCTGTGGTGGGGGGTGGGGTGGGGTGTTAGTTGTTCCTTAATGGGCACAGAGCTCCAGTTTGGGGAGACTTAAAAGCTTTGGAGACGGATGGGGGTGATGGGTGCACAAGGGTGTGAATTAAAGCCACTGAACAGTGCACTGGTTAAGATAGTCAATTTTATGTCTATTTTACCCTGAAAAATAAAGAGTATCTGATGATTTCTAATGATTTCAGGATGCAATACCCATTCCTCAAAAGACACCCAGGGCTTTTCAGGATGTGGTCACACTTGTGCCCGAGTTGCACACACGCACGTGCACACTTGCACACACACACATACACTCACACACAGCGTCCTGCCCATTTTGTTAGCAAACAGGCATGCCTGCTCACGCCCCCTGGCCTCCACCCTCGTGTTGCCCCTCTCTGGAGTCACTACTTACCCTCCCATCGACTGATGGCCAAAAACATCTTCATCTTTGAGACCCACTGAAACCGGGTCACCTCCTCTGGGAAGCCTTCACACCTCTACACACCGGGTACCAGATACGACCTTCTTCTCAGAGGCCCCGCCTCTGTCTCATCAGGCTCCCCAAAGCTTAGCAGACACTGCACAGAGGTTTGTTAACCGTTTGATGAATAAGGTTTTTGTTTCCATCCTGGGGGAGCTTCACAAGACATACATAAATGAAGTAATTCATGTCTAAAAAATGTGATGCAATTGAACCCCGGCTGGTGTGGTTCAGTGGATTGAGCACCAGCCTGCAAACCAAAGGATCGCCAGTTCGATTCCTAGTCAGGGCACATGCCTGGGTTGCAGGGCAGGTGCCCAGTAGGGGTGTGCAAGAGACAACCACACATTGATGTTTCTCTTCCTCTCTTCCTCCCTCCCTTCCCCTCTCTCTAAAAATAAATAAATAAAATCTTTAAAAAAAAAGTGTGACACAATCGAGAGGTAGAATAGTGTCTTCTCCGAGACAGAGGTGTTCGTGGACCTGGGAGGAGACCATGTGTCCAGTGGAAACAAGCCTTCCAGGTAAGGGTGTCTGTGACAGCGAGACCAGCCTTTTGTTCAGGGAGAGAAAAGTGAGACCCAGGCCGAGGCTTTTCCCACGCTTCACCCTTCACGTGCTCCCTGTGGCTTTTGCTTTTCTCCACCCCGCAGACTGGAAGCACAAGTATAACTGTGGGCGGGGGCAGGGTGGGCACTCTAGAGTCTTAGTGGGAGGCGGGGCCCATCTCCCTCTCTGGTAAATGTATATTCCAGACACCTGCTCCCCAGCGGGTCTTGGAGCGAGGTCTGGCCCTTGACTCGGGCTTGGCCAGACACCCCCTCGGGACTTTGAATCTGGAGTAAGTGACTCCAAGAAGCAGGGATTGTGAAGAAGTCTTTCTGGGGGCAGTGGCAAGGGTGCCTTGGATTTCAGTGACTATGGAGCCAATGCAGGGTCCAGGGCCCTGGGACCAGGGTCTGGTGCCCATGGACTCAGTGAAGCTGGGACTGATGTCTGGGGTCCGGCAGCAGAAGGAGCAGGGATCTATCTCTCAGGCGAGGTCTGCCGTGTGGTTTTGGCCATGGTTCTGATAGCACACCGTCCCCAGTGTTCGTGACCTGGCTCACCAGCTATCCTCACAATTGCAAGAAGTAATAGTCTTATACATACGTCAGTTAGAGTCAGTTTCTCTTACCTGCAAATAAGGACTCTCATGAAGAAATTGACCAAGCTGGGTCCCTGGCCTTCAGGATGGAGAAGGGAAACATGCATTTTTTTGGACACCTGCTAGCTAATGTGGCTAAACATGTTTTATTCACAGAAGCTCTGTGGACCCCATGATGATCTTGTCCAGGCTGGCCGACCTGCGAGAGCGCAGGGGCTGCCGAGTCGCTGCCTCCTCATCACGTGCAGGCTGAGCTTCACAGGCAGCCCCCTCATCCCCAGCCCTGCAGAGGCCGTCTGGGTGGCAGCTAGAACTCTCTATCAAAGACCCGAGCCTGCCCGCGTTGGTCCGGTGAGCTAAGCTCTCAGTTCACTGACATCCTGCATGTTTTCTGGATGGTTTCTTTTTAACCTTTTGTTTGGTCCTGGATTCTACATCCACAGGCTCAAGAAGGGACAACCCGCTGCCTTCTCCTCTTTATGGCAGGAAGCTCGGGTGACAGCTGTGGCAGCTGCTGCGACTGTGTCCATTTGAACACATTTCGGCAATTTGCCTGTGTGTGATCCGTCAGATGGTGCCGGGCGATCAGTCTGGCCCGCGGTGTCTCTAAGCTTCAGGTCCAGAGCAAGGAGAGTGGCCAGAGACCCTTTGCTCGTTAACACTGATTGGCGCCATCGCTGTCCCCAGGCACCTCGTGGCACATTAGTAGCTGAGCAGGGTGACATCGTCTCCTCTCTTGCAGGGCTGGCTTCTGATGGAACAAGCTTTTATCTATATTGTATAGATGTATGAGGCCCCCAAATTTCTTACCTGGGCTTATCCTGAGTTTAAGAAAATCCGGAAGAGAAATTGTCTAAATGAATCGGGGTGTGGGGTGGGTGTTGTTCATATTCAGGGGGCTCTTTCCTTTGCAAAAGCTTACTTCTCTGGGGTCTCTTAATTACCAGGCCTCTGGGGCCTTGGAGAGTTTGTTTATGGAGCGGGCCTGGACCGAGGAGGGCCATCAGGGGCTGCCTGGAGCTTCCAGCCCCTCCCGGCCCAGTCACGGGTGCTACGCCAGCTGGGGGCTGGACCCTGGCCAGAGCCTGAGGCCATCCGGAGCAGCAGCCTCCGCTCACACTGTCCTGTGGCGATTGTGCTCTTGCCCGTGACTCCTCCGTCCATCCTTTGTTGATCTGTCCATTCAGTCGTCCACTGCTTGGCACCCAGTTTATCCACGAAGCACTCCACTGGGCACTGGGGCTGCCCAGGCAAGTCAAAGGGGCACAGCCCCACCTTCCTGGTAGCTGCAGCCAGTGGGGAAACGGACCCAGGAAAACCGATGCCATGTGCGTCCTGCCGGGGGGGTTAGGAGTGCGCAGGACAGGGGGAGCTTACCTCACTGGGGAGGAGCCCGAGGGCAGCCCCAACAGACAGCGTCATTTCTTCTGAGACGTGGGAGGTGAGTCATCAGCCAGGTAAAGACATGAGGGAGGAGGGGACAGCAGGGGCAAAGCTCAGAGGAGCTGAAGCGCAGGAGGAGGAGGGACAGGCCCGGAGATGAGATGGGAAAGGAACGGGGGTGGGAGCACGGGGGGCTTACGGGTCACCTTAAGGATTTTGAGTTGATTCTCTATAAACACGCATGTAGCACTGGTCAAAGCACTTTACTGACATTAGCTCACTGAATCCTCGTAACAACCCGCTGAGGTGGGTGTTGTTATCATCATCACCCCCATTTTACAAGTGGGGAAACCGAAGCTCAGAGCAGCTGGGCAACCTGCCCAGGATAAAAGCCAGGATGTGAGCCCAGGCCGTCTGGCTCCTGAGTCGGACCAGCCCGTTGAGCCGCAGCCACAGGAAGCTGCAGAGTTTGAGGCAGAAAAGTAACGCAAAGGTCAGACTTGCATTTTTCCCAAGATCGTATCTGTGGAAGGGGTGGGAGGCGCAGGCACCCAGTCACCCTGGTGTGGCCCGCACTTGGTAAGCCGCCCACGTGACAGAGCTGGTTGTGGCGGGAGGAGGTGAAGCGACAGAAGAGGTTCCGCTTCTGGACTATGGATGCCTGGCTCTGCTTGGGGGAGTCTGCATCCCAGCCTGCTGTCCAGAGCCACCTTCTCAGGGTCAGCCCTGTCCCAGGCTGACCCCAGCGCAAGGCGGAACGGCAGGGCCTTCCTGACCTTCCAGGGGCCTCCACGGGGCGGCGGACAGGATGGGCACGCCAACCGCGTCATCTCAGTGGCTCTCCCCTTCCCTGTCGTGACCTCTTCTCCTCCGTCCCCTTCTGGAGCCTGCCATCTCTCCGTGGCTCCAGCCCACACTCACGTCTCCCTTCTCTCAAGTCCCAGAGCGCTGATTGTGGGAACCACACAATCCGTCCTGTGTGCATTGTTCTCCAACTGTTCTGTGTTCATGCCTCCATTCAGCTGCCCTCAGTTGTCTGCGGATGAGTCATTTGGGGGGGAGAAGGTTGAAGATTTGTTGTTTTATGTATTAAAACTTTTTTAAAAATCCCAACACTCTGAACACTAAGAATACATATATACGTATGTATATGAATATAGTACTTAAGTGACTGCTTCAACAGCAGCAAAAAGAGAAGAAGGTGAACATTTTGTGATGATTAAGGCTCATGGCCGTGCACCTAGGCCCTGTCTGCAACACACAGCCGCGTGCCTTTCCACACTGTCCACCGGTCTCCCGGGCGCTGTCATTAGCTTCTTGTCATTTTGGTGTCTCCACCTGTCAACTGATTGCCTTGCACAGCCCTTCGAAGCAGATGGGATCCCAGGTCAGCTGACTCTTCCTCTATATTGAATCATTTGGTGGAAGGTGAATGTCAGAGAGACTCCCAGGAGTCATTCTCTCCTGACTTTCCAAACAGCCACTTCTAGACCCCTGTGGGCTTGGGAAGCAGGGAGCAGGGCATTGAGAACTGAAAAGAAAGGGTTACCCCGGCTCTTCCCTGGGGGCTGGCTTAGCGCCCCCCGCCCGCCCCATGTTCTCCCTCAAGCTCCTATAGCTACAGACTGAGACTGAGTCTTAATCGTTTGTGGATTCCCAGGCCCCAGGACACTGTCTGGCACATGATAGATAAACCCTTAAATATTTTGTTGAATGAACTCACAGGAAATGGAGCTGGAGCTGGGGGCTGGGAGCACCTCTTTGGATGCACTGCGAATGCCATTAGTGCGGAAACTTCAGGACACTGGTCCGACTGCTCAGGGGCCTGCCTTCAGGGTGGTACCTGAAGTTCAAGGTTCCGGGAACTTCAAGGCTCCTGGTGTGCTGGTCAGCGCAGAGGCCGCCGTGTTCGGGGAATGCCTGGAGAATAGATAGCTCTACTCTGTGTGCTTGCCTTTCTGACTTTACAACTGTTCTAGTGATTTTACGTATGGTTGGATGCCAGGGGAGCACGCAGTGCAAACAATCGCTGGCATTGAAAACGTCCCCTTGATGGCCCGGATTCACTCCCAAGACAAACTGTCGCTAAATGTCTTCTATAGGCCAGTCAGAGTCACCAGGGACACGAGAGCAGATGAATCTGTGCCCAGGAGAAGGTCACAGTCCCCCCAAGGGGCAGGGGGAGTAGGGGTGAGACAGGCACCTAATGAATTAAAGGGAACAGACAAAGGAGGAGGAGCTACCCTCTCTTTGCAGGTGCGACGAGAGTGAAAACAGAAACTTCCACGTGAAAATAAAATCAGCACCGACTCCCTGGCAGATGTAAGCTTAGCCACCCACCAGCCTCAGATGACTGAACATCCTTCCCTGGCCAACGCACGCTGGAGGCTCCATCTTCCGTCACAGGTACCAGGGTCTTGTGTGTTATAGGAGGAGACTGAAATCACAGACCTGGTTTTGAATCTTAACTCTGAAGCTTACCAGTACAGACGGGCAATTCAACCTCCCGGGCCTTGGGTTTACTCAGCCTCATGGTGGGGATCCTAAGGTTGAACTGCCGTTGAGTGGGCTCTAGGAATACGGGGTGCAACAGGAGACCATCTCCCCCAGGAAGCTTGCAGTCTGGCGGGGGGAGAGGAGAGACTGATGTATCATGGGTGTACACTGAAAGCTATTAATAGATACCATATCGTTCGTTGAATGAAACAAACTTAAAATTCACTTAAAGTGTTGGTCAAGGTTCTCTAGAGAAACAGTATAGGAGATAAGTAGATAGGTAGAAAGATAGATAGAGAGAGAGAGAGAGAGAGATGGATATCATAAGGAATTAGCAAATCAAAGTGGAGGAGGTGGGCCTGCAGGCTGAGGCCCAGGAGAGCTGACGTTTCCATTTGAGTCTGGGTGCTGTCGTAGACCCAGGAGGAGGTCAAGCTGCAGATGACGCCAAAGGTCCCCTGCTAGAGAATTCTCTCTTGCTGGGGGAGAGACCAGCCTTCTCGTTCTTTTCTGGCCTTCAACTGGTTGGATGTGGCCCCCCAGGTCTTTGAGGGCCATCTGCTTCCTCCAAGTCCACCAATGTAAATGTTAATCTCTCCCCAAAATACTCTCACAGAAACATCCAGAATAATGTTTGATCAAATACCTAGACACCCTGTGGCCCAGCCAAGTTGACGCATAAACTTAATCATCACACTGAATAAAGTGGGTAATGACATTGCATGCGTATAAAACCACTTACATATGTCCAAAGGAGAAGAGACATATCTGGAAGGAGGTCACAAAAACCTGTGTCAGCAGTCACCTCTTAGAGACAGGCTCTTGGGTCTTTTTACTCTCCTTTGTACATTGTCGTATTATTTCATTTTTTTCCGTATAATGGGGGATATTTCACTTTTTATCAACATCATCATCACCCCTGCCATCTTTACAAAAGCAATCAAGCTTTTAAAAAGTCCTCCATTGCCTGCAGGTAGCAGACCCTGGAGAAGTGTTGGAATACTGGAGCCTCTCCCCAAGGGGCCAGTGGGCCCAGTGCAGGGTCAGAGAGCCTGAAATTTTGCTAGTGAAATTTTCATCTTCCAGTGGAAGCGTTTTCTGTCCTCTTAAAATTGTGGCAGAAGAAATATCACTGGAAGACTTGTCTGTGTTTTAATGATGAGATGACTTCGACTCGTCTTCTTCCTGAGAGCACACAGTGAGAAGTGGAGAATGATGGGCAGCAGTGGGGTACCAGGAACGGGGTGCCTGTGGACACAGTGCGCCACTGCAGGTGGCAAGAAGCAACCTTGCCCACTGCAGGTGAAAATCTACAGATCTGGGCCCAGCCCTAAGGCAGGGAATGTGCAGAAAGATGTTCCTGACCAGGCTCCCCTGAGGTCCCCGCCTGTCCTGCCTCTCCACGAGTCTCACCTGGGTGGAGTGGGTGGTGGGGGCAACTCCAACTACTCGCGAAACAGAAGTCCTGAGAAAGAAGATACAGGAGTTTGCGGTGAAAAGCCCCATCAAATGTTCGTTTGTCAGTGAAATACTATCTACCATATGGCAGAAGAGGAAGAAGCTCCTCCCGGATGACCTACTGCTCTGGGCAAATAAACCACTGAAACAATTTATGAGAGTAAACTCAGCCAGGAGGACTCATTCATTCTGAAATGCACACTGAAGTTGGCCATTCTACAGACCATTAACTCCGCTAATTACAGCAACGACTCCGGAGGTAAGCCTTCACTGATGGCTTATAAGGCTCCAAGGCCCCCTGCAGCATGCTGGGCCTCTCCCTCCTTCCCCTGGCACCCCAAGCAGAGGAAAAGAAGGAGAAAACTGGTGTTTACCGAACACTGGCTATAGGCCCAGCTTTTTCTGCATGATAGCCCCTTAGAGATAGGGATTATCATCCAGGTGAGGAAACTGAGGTTCAGAGAGAATCGTGGTGTCCAAGATCAAACCACAGATAAACAGCAGGGCGGGGATTTGGGATCTTCTGGCTTCAAGTTCAGAGCACTCCCTTCTGTCTCAGCAGCTTCTTCTCGCTAAATAATTTAGAAAAAAAATAACAGGAACATCAGACAAATAAAACAATAGCTTCTCAGTACTTTTCCTGTTAGCTGTTTGTTCCCTTGAGTTCTTCTCACCACACTGGATGTGCATGTTTAACACGTTTCACATTTACTAGGATGAAACTCCTACAGGACAAGAGACCAGTCTGATCTTTCTGTGCGTCCCTACTGTACTGAGCAAAGATGGGGCAGAATGGTTCCATGGATGGCTTTGGTGCAGAGACGCTGCACGTGGGCTCACATCCAGGCTCTGCCACACACTAGCTGAGTGACACTGCACATGATACCTCACCCGCCTGTGCCTCAGCTTCCTGATCTGTGAAATGGGGATGACGGTCATAATAGCACCTATTTCATAGTGTCATTAGGCAGATTAAATGAGTTAATATGTACTTGCAAAAGACTTAACATGGTGTTTGACACATGAAATCACTCCATAAACGTTAGCTCTTTGTGCGCCCAGGGACCTCCCAGAGCTTTCATTTTCTCAGCTTGCGTTCTTTCAGGTGCAGAGGGATTTAGGTATGAGCTCATCCCTCTGGGCCCTCATAAAATACTTAACAATCTCACAGTGTGTCATTGTTTCGACGGAGTTTTCACCCATGATTCCCGATGATCATGACTGTGTGAGCTGGTGTTCAATAAATATTTGATAATTGAGTGAAGGCAGACATTTTAGAGACCGAGTTACCGGCAGCAGTAAAATCTTGCCCAAGGTCACCTGGGGAGATGGCAGTAGTACAGCCCCGGACATTCAGACAAAGGATTAGTGTGCTTGCCCCTTCCCTCCCTCCCTCCCTGCCTCAGAGGCTCAGTCCCCCACAGTCCCCCTCAACAGCCGCCACCCCCCATCTATCTCCACTGGTTTCTCCCCAGCCTGAGCTGTCTCTAATTCTGGTAAGCTCGAAATTCACTGGTCATACAGAAAGCATTTTATCTGACCTTCCACATGCAAATTCTTTCCAATGGGATTTCTTGGTGTCCGGCTCCACCCCAGCCCACATGGCCATAAACACTCGTGTGTCTGCAACCCGGCCCCAGGGATTCCAGAAATAACAGCAGGGCCCTCCATTAGAATGCTAGAACATAGTGAGGCATTTCTGCATTAAGACACAGGCCCTTTCCAGCCCAGGCCTCTCCTGTCCGTCAAAGCACAAAGCAACCTTTACAAGACAGGACAGGGAGGGGCAGCTGGGAGGGAGTGTGGATTTCTGGAAAGTCAGCACCTCTCGCTATCTGTCTGCACTCTCAGATCTTCTGTGCTAGAGGGTCTGCAGGCCTGCGCGGGTCCCCACTGAGAATCTGACATCCTTCCTCAGCTGTGGCATCCTTTGCTTTTCCAATGGCCCATTCTCCCTTGGGGTGTGTTGGAGCTGGAGTCATGGCAGTGCGAGCCCAGATGGCGATTTTCACCTTACGATGACCCAGAGGCCAATTTCCAGACACCCGGGACAGCCACCTCACTTGGAGTAAGGCACTGGGGAAGTGCCAGGAGAGAAGCAAGTGGCTGGAGGGGAGCACCTAGTTCAGAGAGAAAGGAAAGTGCTGGCAACGACCCAAAGTAAAAGATGCTAAATAAAATAAAAGGTGACCCCGGTGTCCTTCTCCCTTCAGAAGGGTGTTCCCTAGGTGAGAGTCAGAGGTCAACATCCAGCCAGAGAAGTTGAGCTTTTCATTTGTCCTCTGAAAAATAATACCAGAAAATAAAGTGTGCGTACACAGAGATAATGATGTGAGAATTATGTACATAGATGAATAACCTGGAAAGGCCAGAAAGAAATATCAAAAGTTGTTTTTTTTTTTAAAGTCATTTCTCATTTGTCATTTTTTTAATGTCATTTCTCATTTTAAAGAAAATCTTGATATCTGGCATTGCCAGAAAGCCCTGCCTGGACTTTTTGAGGCATTTTACAGGGGATTTTCAAATATTAGGTGCCCGTCTAAAGACTTGAATTTATCATGTAAAAGCCACCCATAAGCCACTTTCTCCAGGAGCTAATTCTTCTTTAATGTGGATGGGATTATTTCTAACTCGCAGCCCCAATCACAACGTCATTTAAGGCTGGGTTCAGTGTAGTGAGCTCCAAACCTTTGTCACGAATAGGAAGGTAGAGGAAAGAAAGGCGCTTGTGCAACTCAACAGCCGGCTGTGTCACCCTCGCAGGCCGGGCCTCGCCAGAGCCGAGTGCAGCCGCAGCTGCATTAGTGCAAAGATGCGATGCACCATCTGTACCAGTGCTGCGGCAGGAAACGCGGCCACCGCGGGCGAGGTCGTGCGAGCCTCCCGCTCCCGGGCCGCACCCACCCGGGCCGGGGATGGCGGGGAGGATGAGGGGAGTCGGTAACAGCATCGCAATGGCAACAGTGACGTCCTTTTACCCTGGATCTAATTGGAGGAAACCCCGTGGCCAAAGCCGCAGCCTGTCGGCCAACCGAACTTGCCCAAGCCGACCCACCCTCCTAGCCTCCGCTTCCTCGCCCGCCCCGCCCCCCTTTGCCCCCTTCCGCGCGCTCAGGCCTAATTGGCCAGCGGCGGGGCGGGAGGCGGGATGTTCAGGGACAGCTCGGCCTGTCATTGGGCAGTAGGAGCGAGGGCAGCCTCCTGGCGGCCCGCCCCTCGGCTCCGGGGTAGGCTGAGACGGGAGGGTCCTCGGCTAAAGCCCAAAGCGGATCAAAGTGGTGGTACTCGCGCCGCGGCCGCGGAGACGTGAAGGTGAGCTCCGGGGTCGTCCCCGGCCCCCCTCGGCCTGGCCGGACCCGAGAGGGGCGCGAGGCCGGCCCCAGGCAGCGGCCGGCCTCGACGCCGCTCTCCTTAGGGACGGCTCCGGCGGGAAGGTGCGGGCCAACGGCCGCTTCCATGTTGGGCCGGGCCGGGCGGGCGCGGGAGCGGCCGTTCCTCGCGCTGCCGCCTCGGGTCGCCTCCACCTGAAGCCCTCGGCGTCCTGGGCGCCCCGCGGGGAGCGTGGGCGGGGGAGGGAAATTCAACCGGGCCGCGCGTGCGGGGACAGACAAAAGGGGCGGCGGCGGCGGGCGGCCGGGGCGGCGGGCGCATTGTCTGACGGCTCCGCCCCGCCTCTCTGCCCGCGCCCGCCGCCGCCCGCAGCCGGAGCTCCGCACGCCTCCTCCGATCAGCTCGGTGCTCGCCCTCGCTGCCCTCCCCGTCCCCATGGAGAAGACGGAGCTGATCCAGAAGGCGAAGCTGGCCGAGCAGGCCGAGCGCTACGACGACATGGCCACCTGCATGAAGGCCGTGACGGAGCAGGGCGCCGAGCTGTCCAACGAGGAGCGCAACCTGCTCTCAGTGGCCTACAAGAACGTGGTCGGGGGCCGCCGGTCCGCCTGGAGGGTCATCTCGAGCATCGAGCAGAAAACCGACACCTCGGACAAGAAGTTGCAGCTGATCAAGGACTATCGGGAGAAAGTGGAGTCGGAGCTGCGGTCCATCTGCACCACGGTCCTGGTGAGTCCGCGGAAGCCGGGGGGCCGCGCCGGGGCGCCGAGGCCCCTGGGTGTGAGGTCTGCTCACCGAGAGATCCCCGGGGACGGGGAGACACGCGGGCTGGGCCGGCCGGGCCGTCGGGCGCCCGGCGGAGAGGGTTGGAGGAGGGAGCCCTGACCTCCTTCGTGTGTTCTTCCACTGGAGACTCAGGAGCCGCCTTTCCAGGGTGAGGTCTTTCCCCAGGTCGCGGCCGCGCAGTGTAACTTGGAAACCGTCCGAATCAGTTCGAGGGCTCCGGGCTTCAGTTCCTTGGGACACGATGTGTATGTATTAGGTTTCCCTCCCAAACCGAGGGATGGAGATTTACTGTGAAAATCTGAACAGACGCTTCACTTTTCAAGTAAGGGGATCTGTTGAACCTTTTCCTCTGTGAAAAAGGAGGGAGAGGGGAAGTTGGGTGAATGTGAAAAAGGCCCAGCTGAATCTAAAGAACAAAATACCCTGGTACATTTCAAGGTATAATGAAACGCTAAGGCACGGGACTGAAGTCCTGGGAGGTGTGGGGTCGCAGGGCTGCTCCCCAGGTTTGAACTGTCCAGACCTGGTGGTGGCGGCTGCTGGGTAGAGTAGGGGCCGCTCTGATTCACACTTAGACTGAGAGACACGTTTTTAGCTTTGTCATCGCGTGGGTCTTTTGATCAAAGATAAGTTTTTCATATAAATGTCAGCATAGTATCCTAGAGTGTTTGTAAGTATTTTAATGCCGCAGAGTCGTTTCTACCAATGAAACGTGAACTGTGCAATTGTCTTTTTGTAAGTGCCACTTTCACGGGAAGTCCGCTGATTTTGGAGGTGTTTGTTCCTCATCGTAGTTTATTTAGATGGACTTGAAAGGACACGCATGCTAGATGGGCGATTTTCCAGGGGGAACAGAGAGGGAAATGCTGCTGTTTCTCCAGTTCTCTCTTCTTTGTCCCATCAGATTGGTGAGGCAGGGTTGTTTTTTTTTTTTAACTTCTTTAACTCACTTTTCCAATACAATAAATAACATGGGCTCTGAACAAAATCCTGACTGACGGAGATAGCTGGTAAAGAGGCAAAAAAAAGCAATGCAGAGTGTGCACTAAATACAGGAAACTTTTATTTAGGGATAATTGGCTTTAGTTATATTCATTGACATCTCAGCTTCCATGCCCTGCCTGGCCTGGAGGAGGCACTTACAAAAGCTTTTGAGCTGAGTTGCTTGTGTTCAAGAAATAGAGCAACTTCAAAGTGATGATAGACCTCGGTAGCATATGGTGATGCCGACTGAGAACTGGAGTCTGATACCTGGGAGACTCCTGAGAATTCCAGATGGTGATGAGAAGCTTTTCTAGGTATATAGGGGAGTTCACGCGGCGCAGTTCAGTCTCTCTCTTCAATGATTACTTTGTAGTTTGTTCCTTAACCTTGCAGTAATTCCTAATTACCACAGAGTTTTTCCTGTTCTATAGCTTGTTAACTCAGAGCCAAAGGAATATTAGTTTTAATCTGTGGCTCTTGTAAATTTTAGTTTTTATGATGGATGGTATAAGTGGAGGAGAGTTTTGCTTAATTGCTAAGTTACTTGAAGGCGAGACCGTGTATATTAGAGTAGACCTTTCATAGAAATCATTTCAATACGTGAGAACCCCTGAAATTAGGACACTTTTTTTTTTATGCCAAGTGAAATAAAAGAGTTCAACGTGATTAATTTGAGGCATAAGTAAAATATTTTTTATTGGTAAAATGGCTTGAGTCTAATTGTGACTTAATGGCCAACCTATTAAAAAACCCCCTAGGGCCCTGGCTGGTGTGGCTCAGCTGGTTGGAGCGTTGTCACGTAACCAAAAGATGTGGGTTTGGTTCCTGGTCAGGGCACGTACTTAGGTTGTGGGTTCGATCCCTGGTCTGGGTGTATATAGGAGGCCAACAATCTGTTTCTCTCCACATGGATGTTTCTTTTTCGCCCTTCCTTTTTCTTTGCAAGCAATGAGAAAATGTCCTCGGGAGAGGATAAAAAATAACCCTCAGAAAGGCCATCTTCAGTGTGGCCACTGTTTGAGAGCTTAGTGAGTGCGAGGCACTGTGCTGACCAGCGGTGTGAGGAGGAGCGAAGCTGAGAACCAATTTATAAGGAGCACATGTGAGAGATACACAAAAAGATAGTACATAATTCCCATAAGTGGTTTTGACCAAGTTCTGTGTAGTTTTAAGGAAACACACCTCAGGAAAGGCTTCCCAGTGAGTCGTTTTTGGAGTGAACATGTAGGGAGGAGAGTGGGGGTCAATAGTCCAGGCAGAGGGATGTACAGGAGACACCTTGTTTGGGGAAGAAGGATTCTGTGGGACTGGAGCAGAGTTTATACAGAGCTGTTGCAGGAGAAAAGCCTGGAAAAGACAGCAAGAACTAAGTAAGAACATCAGGGGGAATTTCCCCCCTTCGGTTGACAGTGGGGAGATGCTGGAGAGTTTTGAATGGTTTTTGATTGACGTGCGTTGGCAGCACCCAGGGTTTGTGGTGAGGAGTCTGTCCAAATGATGAGGAGAGAAGAGACCCACCGTTTCTGAACATGAGTGCTGCAGCAAGGTTTTCTTTTTCCCTTTGGTGAACAGGAAGGAGAATTTGGTGTGGAGGAAGTAGGTGAAACTAGTTATTTATGGAAGACTAGTAAAAGTAACATGGAGATGGGTGAACTTTTGGTCCTAAGTAGCCGAGATTCTCAGCCTCTTCCTTCCCTTTGCTCGAGTAATTTGGGGGAGGAATTATTTGAACTATTTACTCAAAATGAACGTGGTGGACAACTCGCAGCCCTTTTGGTAAGGACTGTATTGAGAGAGGCAACTGAACTATAAGGGCGGGAAAAAGGTAAAAATCCAAATGAGTGATCTAAAGAGCAGGAAGATTTAAAGGGCTCAGATGACCCGACGCTGTACAATCAGAGATGTTAGAGATTTTACCAAGTTCTCTGTCTCCCAGTGTCATTTGTGAAACCACAGCATTGAGCTAAAATTTCTAGGCCTTTTCCAATCCTTATTTCTTGGGCCTATACAATTATATAAGTCCTAGCCATTTTACCTCTGCTGTCACTTCCACCCAACTCTGAAATGAGTGTTTTGTGTTTCTTTTTTTTTTTTTAAGATTTTATTTCTTTTTAGAGAGAGGAGGAGAAAGAGAGGGTAAACATTGATGTGAGAGAAACATCTGATTGCCTCTCATGTGCCCCCAGGTGGGGACCTGGCCTAGCAATTCAGGCATGTGCCTTGACTGGGAATCGAACCAGCGACCTTTTGGTTTGCAGGCTGGCACTCAGTTCACTGAGCCACACCAGCTGGGGCTGAAATGAGTGGTTTTTAAAGTCCAGATTGGAGAACAGGTTGTCAATGGTATATGAAATGTTGAAAAACTACTGATGATGACTTTAGTGACGTGGCTTCCAGGAAGGATATAGAAGTGTCATTAGTAATCCCAATATGGAGTGTTGGGAATAGCAGAGTTTAAACAAAAAAAGGTTAGCAGCTTGTATGACAACTGGGCAGTGGTTAGAGTGTGTGTGAGGTGTTCGTGAGTCATTAAGAACTTGGATATAGGTGGCCAGCAAATGGATGAAATCAAAGGGGTTCACGGAGCCCATCTGGTACTTGGGAACAAAATCTGTCATTTATTAGACAGTGACCTTGGAGTAAGAAGGAGATACTTAGAGAATGTATGCAAGATGACGTTTGCCTCAACCCCCTATTATCCTTTCATATTGATGGCTTTTTCATAGACCGATTCTGATAGGCTGCTTTGGTGTAATGTCTTAAATAATTTCAGAAACTATAGTCTGTCTTCTGACTCTTCAAGTAAGAATCACTTTAAAACAGGATATAGAAACTTTCTGAAAAGTTGTCTGTGTTGATCTGTAAACCTGAATCAGAAATGGGCTTGAATTTAGCTAAATGCTCTAAATTAATCTCAATGAAAATGTGTAGTGCTGGATATTATTTTGAAGTAAGACTGATACTTCTTTTTTTAAGATTTAATTTATTCATTTCTAGAGAGAGGGAAAGGGAGGGAGAGAGGGAAACATCAGTGTGTTTGCCTCTCATGCGCCCCCTCCTGGGGACCTGGCCCCGCAACCCAGGCATGTACCTTGACTGGGAATCGAACCTGTGACCCTTTGGTTCGCAAGCCGGCACTCAATTCACTGAGCCACGCTAACCAGGCTGATATTTTATTTTTGATAGTTAATGAATCTTGATATAATTTTACTGACATAATGGAAAAATTATGGGCTCTGGAATCAACAGTTTTTTGAATCATGGCTCCATAATCTGATGGGTTTGTGACTATGGACGAGTTTCTTGATCTCTTTTCTTTTTGAAGTTTTTATTTATTGATTTTAGAGAGAGGAAAGGAGAGAGAGAGAGAAAAAGGTCGATTTGTCATTCCACTTGTTTATGCATTCATTGGTTGATTCTTGTATGTGTTCTGACTGGGGATCAAACCCCCAACCTTAGCGTATCGGGATGATGCTCTAACCAACTGAGCTATCCGACCAGGGCAAGTTTCTTGATCTCTTAAACCTGCATCTATAAATTGGTGATGATGGTACCTGCTTTTATAGGCTTGTAATTAAAATAATAACTGGCATTTATTGGGCCTTTACTATACACTAAACACGATTTTAAGCACTTTTATGTACTCCTTTTGTTCCCGTATGTTAGATTGATAGTACTGTTTCCGTTTTAAAGTTGAGAGAACTGGGACGTAAGGAAGTTAAGCAACTTGGTCAGCCTCCCAAACCCTAGTGGGTAGTAGAGCAAGGATCTGAACCTGGCCATTTTGGCTCCAAGTGAAATGAAACACATTTGTCCCTAAATACATGGTAGCTGACTGAAGAACATAGTTTGAATCTCTTTTTGAGGCATCTATACAATTTAAGATACATACAACGTTACGTTTGTCAGCTGTGAGGGAGGGGAGATAGCTCTGGGGGACAAAACTGCCAAAATCTATAATTTTGAAGCCCTCCTTACATAGAGGATATTGCAATAAAATTGAAAAACTTGACTTTTGGATTTTTTTTTTGCCATTAGATTATAAGCTCCTTGAAGCCAAGAGAGTGAAATGGAATGTGATATTGTACACACAGGCATATAAATGTAAGGTTAGATTGGTGGTTCTCCACAAAGGGGAACTTACTGCGGGGCTCTCTGGCCAGGCCACGGGACACAGCGTGGTTGGGGGATGGTGAGCAGAGACCTGAATGCTGCTGAGCATCCAGCGATACCGAGGAACATCCCCCACAACAGAGAATTAACCCAAAACGTCTCTGATGCCAAGGCTGAGAAACTCTGGGTTAGGTCATAAGTAAAATGAAAACATTAAGTTGTACCGAACTGTCTATCATACCTGTCCTTTGGGCTCTTAACACGCTGGCTTCTTGTCAGAACCCTGCGTCTAGACTTCCTGTTATTTCCTTGGCACTGCTGTGTGTGTGCTCTGTCATCCCGTAGTTCACCTTTATTTTCAAAGCTGCCTCCAAAGTCCTGAGCTTTGCTCTTTTAAAAACTTGGCACAGAGGAGAAAAAGATTCAACTGGAAGTGCAGTGAAACCTGTTTGGAAGGTGGCATTAAGGCGGGTGAACAGCAAATACTCCCCTCTCCTTCCTAACTGCCATTGGCAGCCTGGCACACATGGTTCCAGACTTTTAAACTGTAGTGTGTGTTTATTTGGATGTTGCATAATTATACTGAAATGTTCTGTTGAACATTTAGGTAATAAGAAATTTCTGTCCATTGTAAACAACATCGCTTTATGGTAGGATTTTCTTAGGTTAAGTTCTTGGAAGTAAAATTTCCAAATCAAAAGGTATGCTCTGCGCCTCCCCCCCGCCTTCTGTAAAGGCTGTGTGTGTGCATCTCTGCGCACACGGAGGCTTCAGCCGCCGTTGTTGAGAGCAGCTGCTTCTGTGCCCCCTCCAGCATGGGCAGGTGGGGGGATAACAAAACCTAGTGACTGCGGAGGGGTTGAAATTTTACCCCCTCGTGTCTAGTGTTGGGTGTAATAACGGTTACCTTTTTCCTCACAAAGGGCTAGTTACAGACTTTTTTTTAAGTCTTATATACAGTTTCATTTATAAACTACCATAGCATAGGATCAGTTAATTCAGGGTGCTTGATAGTTGGGAGATCTGCTTGATGATACTGGTGTTCCTTTATGACATTTATCAATACCAGTTTTTGTATTTGACACTGGTTTTTTTCAGATTAACAAAGGAAAATCTTTTTTTATATATATATAATTTTTAAAAAAGATTTAATTAATTTATTTTTAGAGAGAGGAGAAAGGAGGGAGAGAGGGAAACATCACTGTGGTTGTCTCTCGTGCTCACCTTAATGGGGACCTGACCCACAATCCAGGCATGTGCCCTGACTGGGAATCGAACTGGGGACCCTTTGGTTTACAGGGCAGCACTCAATCCCCTGAGTTACACCAGCTAGGGTGGAAAATACCTTTTTAAAAAAGATTTTATTTATATATAGAGTGGGGGGAACGGAGAAAGAGAGGGAGAGAAACATCACGTGAGAGAGAAACCGGTCAGTTGCTTCTCGCGCGCCCCCATTGGTGACCGTGCTTGCAACCCTGGCATGTGCCCTGATCAGGAATTGAACCAGTGAACTCTAGGTTTGGCAGGAGGACGCCCGAAGCATTGAACCACACCAGTCAGGGCAGGAAAACATCTTTGTATCATTGGCTTGTTACATGTAAGTGTGTTAAAGAAGCGTCATTTAAAAGATGTGAATAGAAGAAACCAGTAGGTAAATTAACAGTGAAGATTTCTGGAATATTTCGTGATAATTTGACCAGATTCAAAAATATTATTTGCATATTGATGTGTTTAAAGACAAAATGATGATAAAATCTACTATTTTAGAGTCAGTGTAGATGAAGTGAGAACATCTATGAATTAATATTGTCGTAGCTGGTTTTAGTGGTAATTCACTCTACTGTTCTTTTGTGTATGTTTGAAATTTTCCATAATTAAAAGGTTATCTTTCCCCTTAGAAATTCCGCCACTACACAGTTACACATGAGGAATGAAATGGAGGTCCAGAAAAGATCTGTACTAGAGTGACCGTAGTGTCTTTATTTTAAGAACAGAAAACTTGAAACAGTCCATTAATAAGAAAATGGGTAAATAGACTGTAGTATATTCATAGATATGGGCCACCACTCAGCAACCGAAAGGGATGGACTGCTGATACTCACTAGTACGTTGAGGAATTTCCAAAACATGCTAAATGAAAAAATCTTTGCATGAAAAAGCGCCTGGAGTGACTGGATTTATGTGAAATTCTAGAACACGTAAAGGCGGTCCGTGGGTGAGAAACCAGAAGAGTGGCGGCCTCTGGGAATGGGAGCAGCGACTGACGGGGGGCCGGGGGGGCTTCTGTGGTGGTCGTGACATTCTTGGTGTTGGTTTGGGTGCGAGTTACACCAGTGTATATGCATTTGTGCAAACTCCGAAGTACGCATCTGACATTTGTGTATTTCATTGTATGTAAATTTTGCTTTGAAACAAAGAAAGCTGTAGTTTGTGATTGATAAGCACGTACTGATGTTTTGAGTGTATCTAAAGAAGAAATCGATGGATGCGTGGTAATGCAAACACAGTAAAACGTTAATGGCAGGCCCGGGTGGGTATGTGGGCGTTCAGTGTAGTCACCGTTTGCCGTGTTTTGGGGGTATGACATTCTACATCACTGTAGTTGGATGCCTTCAGGACCTAAAGCAGGAAAATCATGAAACCTGTGTCTTGTTGGCACCTGCCTAGGAGACAAGACTGATAGATTTGGCACTGTAGCTTTTGATTTTATCTGGTGACAAATGCTGATTAGGGCACAGCAGAAGACTTCACAGTGGACGATTCGCTCGGGCGGTGGTCCTCAAACTTCTTGGTTGTAGGACCCCTTTGCAAACATAAAAATATTGTGGAACCCAAACGGCTTTACATTATTAGAAACTAAGAATTTTGTAATCTATTTAGAGTAATTCCTAATGCATTGAGAATAACAAATCCATTGGAAGTTAACATAACATAGTTTTTAAAATTGTGGTTAAAAAATGTGAAACTTACCATCTTAAGTGTGCAACCGTGTGGCGTTGAGCACCTTCACATTGCTGTGCAGCCGCCAGCTCCAGCCGGCTGGAGCCTTTAGCTGTCCCCAACTGAAACTCTGTGCCCCTAAACACCAGCTCTCCGCCCTTTCCTCCTGCCACCGCCACTCTGCTTTCTGTCGCGGAATGCGACTATTAAATACCTCACATAAGTGAAATAGTAATATTTTTAAAAATTGATTTTAGAGAGAGAAGCATCGATTTGTTCTACTTATTTATGCATTCATTGGTTGATTCTTACACAAGGTGGGGTAAAAGTAGGTTTACAGTTCGTATGGAAAATAATACAGTAATAAGTAATACAAGAATAAACTCTGTTTTATGTACTCAAAACTAAACCTACTTGTGCCCCACCCTGAATGTATCCTGACTGGGGATCGAACCCACAACGTTAGTGTATCGGGACAATGCTCTAACCAACTGAACTACCTGTCTGCGGCTTAATCACATTTAAAATAAATGTTAAAAAAACTTTAAACAAAACTGAAGGACGTTAGTGGTGTTGCCTTACATTCCATCTGTTGCAGTATCACATCTCTGTAGTTTCTGGGAAACTCCACTTAGGAGAGAATGACAGTGAAAAAGCAAATAGCACCATAATATCATGAAAATGGTGTCACTTTGTGCCCCAGTCACCCACCGAAAAGGGTGTGGGGAGGCCTCTGGAGGGCCTGGACCAGACCTTGACAACTGCTGCTCCAGGGGTGTTTCTCCTTGAGACTTGCTGGTCATCGCTGTGGTGGGCGGCTGAGCTGCTCTCAGAGCAGTTGGCAGCATGGGGTGATGCTGCCATCTGTGCAGCCTTCCCCTCCCTTCTCATTGCTCTGTCCTGGTGGCTCCCGAAGTGTCCAAGGAATGTAGGTTTGGAGGTCAGAAAACACAGACTTGATAATAAAGAAAAAAGTTGATTTTAGATATTGGGTAATAAAGAGTCCCCGTTAATTTCTGAACCACAAAAGAAGTTGCTATTTTGGAACGGCTTCTGCTTCCTTATATTGGGGATGGTAATGCCAGGTTAATGTGGTTTCTCTTCACTCCCCAGTACCCAGCCTGAACGCAGAGTTGGCGCCTATGAAATAAGTAGATAATGGTCTTTTTGAGCTGTTGACGTTTGGGTTTGGAAGTCCCGTAGCTTTTAGAGAACCACTTCAGTGAAACTTGGCTTTTATTCACACCTCGACTCTGCATGTGCATTTTTTCTGCCCAGATGAGCAGTATTCCGTGATCTCTTTGTCACCCGGACGATTTGCACCAGTCGGGTTTGGCTGTGTGGTATTAAGTATGTATTTAGAATATCCTTCGTTTACTAACTTTGACTTGGAACGTTCTTCTGGATGTTTGCTGCAGGCTTCAGAAGTGGAGTGATGGTGGTGCAGGAGGTGAGACTGACTCTGAGGACCTCTGTAAATTGAACGGCAGTGCTTTCGTAAAGGACAGTCTCGGATTGCTGTTTGTGTCCGGGGGGTCGTGGGAAATAAGGGAGAAGGGACATAGAAATGCGTTCATGCCAGAACGGTGCTGATTTTCAGGTTAGACTTTTTACGACCCACGTAACTGTGACTGTTATTACTCATCTAGAATTAGCACTGCCATTTTCACTCTTGTTTTGCTCATTCTACCACAGACATTACTTGAACACAGCTCAGAGAAATTTTACTCTTTAAAAAAAAAACGTAGTGTTAGACACCTGCAGTGAAACGTATGTAGTGAGTGTTCTGAACTTTCAGCCTGGTACTGTTTTGCCAAGTATTTGGCAGTATGTATACTTTTTAGACCCTCAGTGCTGTGTTGCCTTCTCAGGGTTCTGATGGACCAGCGCAGTGGTCAGCAAGGTGATCATGGAGTTTCACGCATCCTTTAGTCAGAAAATACTCTGGATTCTTTGGAGACTGATTGCAGAGACCAGGTAGTTGGTTCTTGGTGATGTCAAAAAGTTAGACTTTGGAAGAACTAAGTATCCCATTAACGTTTTTGCCTTTTGAAAGTTAATTTTTATGTAAGTTAACTTATACTATATTTATAAAATGATATATAATATTTAAACATCCAAGGACTGACATTTGAAATAGGAAATGTTATATATTTATTTGACTTCATCAAACTACAGTAGTCCCCCCTTATCCACAGGGGATGTGTTCCAGGACCCCCAGAGGGTGCCTGAAATCGTGGGTGGTGCTGAACCCTATATATACCATGTTTTCCCTACACATACATACCTTTTCACTTGATGGAAGCACTGTACGGCTTCTCTGCGGCATACCCAGGTGGCCAGCACCACTGCTCCTGTGGTCTGGGGCCATAATTGGGTAAAAAAAGCACACCTTGAACACAAGCCCCACAGTGCCGGGACTGTCAGTCTGATGGCCGAGGTGGCTACTGATAGGCTCACAGGGCAGGGTGCTTGTACAGGGCGGAGATGCTGGTTAGGAGGGCGGGTGGGGGGATTGACATCCCGGGCGGGATGGAGCGTCAAGGTGCAGGATGTCACTGCAGTACTCAAAAGAGCATGCTATTTAGAACTTATGAATTTTGTGTTTCTGGAATTTTCCGTGTAATAGCTTTGGACCGCACTTGACTGTGGGTAGCTGAAACCAAGGAAAGCAAAACTGTGGGTAAGGGGGTACTGTTGTACTGATGGACCCACAGAAATTTTTATTTCCTCCTTTCCCACACCTGCTAAGATATTTAAAGTTGTTGATTTTGATGAGGTCCAATTGTTTTTTAAAGATTTTATTTTATTTTATTTTATTTTTAGACAGAGGGGAAGGGAGGGGGAAAGAGAGGGAGAGAAACATCAATGTGTGGTTGCCTCTCGTGCGCCTCCTACTGGGGACCTGACCTGCAACCCAGGCATGTGCCTTGACTGGGGAATCGAACTAGCGACCCTTTAGTTTGCAAGCTGGCGCTCAACCCAAAGAGCTACACCGACCAGGGCCATTTTTTTTTTCTTTAGGTTGCTTGTGCTTTCATTGGAATGTCTAAAAAACCATGGCCTGATCCAAGGTCTTGAAGATTGGCACTTAGGCTTTCACTAAGAGTTTTATTGTCTTAGCTCTTGGATTATGGTTTTTGGTTCATTCTGAGTTAATTTTTGCATATGGTGTGAGGAAGAGGTCCTGCCTTCATTCTTATGTGGCTATCCAGCCATCCCAGATAAAAAGTATCCTTGATCTGAAATTCTCCGCTTATGGAGAAAATAGTCAGAAGTGATTTGTCATGAAAGTTCACTTAAGGCCCTGGCCGGGTGGCTCAATGGGTTGGGTGTCGTCCTGTATACCAAAGGGTTGCAGGTTCGATTCCTGGTCAGGGCATGTACCTAGATTGTGGGTTCAGTCATCCATCAGGGCGCATGCAGGAGGAGGCAGCTAACTGATTGATTTGTGTGTGTGTCTGTCTCTCTTTTCCTCCCCCTTTTTCTCTAAAATCAATAAATATATGTCCTTGGGGAGAATTAACAAAAAAAAGCTCAGTTAAGGAAAATTTGTGATTACCCCCATTCTTTATGCTCCAGCCACACTGTTCACCCAGACACTCCGTATTTCGCTCCCGTCCCACTTCTCACTGCCGTCTCATTTGTAAAGCCCTCCGTCTCCCTTGTCTAAATGTTGAAATCACACCTATCCTACAAGATATAATTTAGGTGTCACTGCACTCATTTCATAGTCAGTAGCTATATTAATACTTTCATAGTGGGCCACAAATTGTAGCAATAGCTGCGCTAACGCTTTCAGGCCTGTTTCCTGGCACGGTGTCTGTGCGAGCACGGGTGGGTGAGGCGTGTTGACCTGTGAGGAAACCAAGGCACGCTGATTGGCTTAGTTACTGACCCAGTTAGCTATGAACTCAAAGTCAGCTCTTCTAGAAGAGTGCTCTTCCCGTTCCCACTGCCTTGTGCTGTGAAGCCTCCTCTTACGGACTCCATTCTTCTGAGATCATGCCTCCTTTCTCCGACTTCTGTCTTGTGTGGAAGAGGGGGAGAATCGGGCCTTTATATATCCATGCTCTTCAGCTAGAGTGGCTTGCTTTTGTCTCTTTTACTGTTTACTGGTTTTACTTTAAAAGACATGGGGTAGGAAATAGTACTGCTTTTTAAAATTTCACAGCTGCGCAGGCCGGGTAAGGTGGCTCAGTTGGTTTGAACGTCATCCACATACGCCAGGTTGCGGGCTCCATCCCTGGTCAGGGCACGAACAAGAAATAACCAGTGAATGCGTACATAAACGGAACAGTACATCGATGATGTTTGTTTCCCTTTCTCTATCAAATCAATAAATAAAAATTTAAAAAATCACAACCGTTACCAGATTAGATGGGGTCCAAGATCTGGGATGGGACTTAGAGACCTTTCAGCTTTTGTCCTCAGCCCCCTTCTCACTGTTCCTTCTCTCTGTCCTCCAGCCACGGGGAAGTGCCCGGGGTTGTCTCCTGTGTAGTGTGTTTTCTTACCTTTGTTCTAATTCTGTCCCCATAAAAAATGTAGTATTTTCTTTCTCACCAAGTCTGCTAATGAGACCCAGTCCTGTATTGTCTGGAGTTTCTTTTGTGGCTGTCCCTAAAATAAAGTGTGTCCAAGTCAGGTCTATATTGGTAAGCTGTTAAACGCATGTAAGAATCAAGATTTCATTTTTATTTTTTCCTTTATAAACTATTAAGCAGTACTTTATTTTTCAAGGAAATATTTTCTGTGCTACACTCAGTAGTTCAGTGACTGTTAGCGGCGGCCCAGTAAGTTTAGCTGCGGTGGTTCTCTTACCGCAGCCTCTCAGATCTTTTGGACCCTGTCCTTTCCTTGTGCCCTGTGGCAGAGCTGGCAGACTAGAGGCTCGACTGGAGTCGCATGTAATACAGGAGAGGTAAATGCATGTGGCACGGGTTAGCCATAGACGGAAAAGTCATCTGTAAATAGTTACATAATTTCTATAATGTAGAAATGGCTTAATTCAATTTGTCACAGACTTAGAAAAGACAAAGCTCATATGAAAGTACACTGATGCCTTCGCTGGTTTAAGCTGTTACCTATTTTTAATAAGAGTCCCTAGGATATAGCAAAACTTGACCTATTTACTAAGCTAGCAAGGCAGTTGTGACCTATTTTAATTATTCGAACATTCTTCTTATCAGGTATCAGAATATCTGTTTAGTTGGATTACTTATGGCCAAACTGAGATTTGACTTACTGTTCTGTTTTTTTTCCCCTTAAAATAAACCAAAACATCAAAACTTGGCCTTGGCTGGGTAGCTCAGTTGTTCAGAGTGTCGTCCTCATACACCAAGGTTGCGCCTTTGATCCCCAGGCAGGGCACATACGAGAGTCAACCAGTGAGTGCGTGAAAGAGTGGAGCAGCAGATCCACATTTCTCTCTCTCCAAAATCAAATAAGTAAATAGTTTTACAGACTTGTTTTCCCGCTGGCATTAGCCTTTTCCTCCACAAATCAGTGGCTAAAGACATTTCTGGGTACTAGAAAATTGCAGGTTCTCTAAGGGGAAGGAAGCACAGAGATTGGTATTTGCCTTGATTCTTTTGTTAGTACTGCTCTGTGTTGCTAAATTATGGTTGTGTATGTGTAATTGTTTTTGATGCAGATTGACAAATTTAGAAAGTAGTATTAAGTGTCACTGGTGGATGTATTAAAGTGTCCTTCCAAACCTGTACATCTTGGCTATGGAGTTGGGAATCTTTGAGCAGGTGTGTAACATTTCTGTATTGCTGTTGTGACCACTCAGTGTTCAGTGGCTAGGATATGGGAATATAGCAGACAGTCCAGAGGCAAAGGAATGGGCTTTACATTTGTTTCTCATAACATCTGGAATTGGCTCAGCTGTCTGGGTAAAGTCCATGGACAAAGAGTGTGATTTTCTTTAATATTGGTGTATTACAGGTCACATACACTCCGTATTCGTCAGAGGCCACTGCCCGTTCCATCATACGTCCCTGCTGCTGCAGTCGGAGCAGCTCTGTAGCCAAGTTGGAAGACAGGGTGGAGATTCTTATACGAGAGCATTTTTATTGTTTTGTGGTTCAAGTGCTAATTGTTTAGGGCAGGAGATGGGTGCACTGTGCGCACAAAAGGGCCATCCCAGCCCCTAAAAAGCACCACTTTTTAGTGGTGCTCTAGCAGATGTTGACAGCAATACTACACGTTGGCAGTCATTTGCCTGGGCCAAGGGATGGTGGTAGCTAGAGATCTGAGGGATCGGGAAAAAGTTTAGAAATGTTTTGGGCAGGAAGCTAGATAAAGCTTTTTCTCTTTATTGAGAGCCCTGCGCTCTTTTCACCTGTTTCTGCCCGTTCCCTGTTGCCTGATCATCCTCTGGTTTTAGCTCCTTATTTTCTTCTGCCCACAGAAGTAATGAACCACTCGATTGCTTGGGCTACTCTGGCTTATTGTAATTTTCACTATAACTTCAGTGGCACGTACTCTTTGTGTCCAAGGAATCCATATTAATTCTCTGGATTAGTGACAGTTATTGAATTAATCAATGACAGTTCATCATGACACAATACTTCATATTTCAGTTTATTAATTTGACATATTCTAGCCAGTGTTGGGTTTTAGATCTTTTGTTCCATTTTAGAATTATAACTCAAAAAGTGTGAACTCTTTATAAAATCTGGGTTTTTGTCTATATAAATCCTGATGTTAATTAATCCTTTCTCTCAGGAAGGCATGTTCACATTCATGAGTGCTCCAGAGTTGTGTGAATTTTAATACATAGAAATTGGAGATAGGAAGGGAGAGTTGTTTATTCGTGTGGCGGGGGCGCCACGGGAATGGAACAGCAGCGCACACTTAGGGTTGGGGGTTTGTCCCCTTGGCCTTACGGGCTTCAAATCTGACTTCTTGGCCCACCGACAGGGGAACTTCAAGAACTATAAATTGGGCAGAGTCAATGGCCTGGCCGTGTTTATTGCTCGCAGGCAAACTAGCATTTAGAAGATTGCTTGGCGATCACAGACAGAGCGGCCGCGGCACAGGCAGACTTGTTCACGGACCCAAGGACCCGCTTCTCTTCCTGGAGCTGGAGGCACGTGCAGTGCTTGCCCGTTCATCCCCCCCGCCCCTAGGACCTGCCGCGTCCCCAGCACCCGGCATCATAAGTGCCCGTGTTCTGTTCCTTGGGGTGTCCCTTCGGTGCCTGGGGGGAGCCTCCGCGTTGCCGCGTGCTCTGCTGCTGGCCAAGAGATGGTAATCCCAGAAACGAGGCTGGGTGCCTGTCAGTCGAGACAGTGCTTCCCAGCTCGTGTTTGTGAGGGCCCTCTGAGTGGCACACTGGGGAGGAGGGCTTTCTCCCCAGCTTCGCCCTGCGGCTCCGAGGGGATAGATACCTCTTTACTGCCTTCCTCATGTTAGAGTCTGGTCCTGGGGGACCGTGAGTGCTAGACTTTAAGATTTTTCTTTAACAGACCATTGAGATTTTTGAGCAGGGGATTAACTTGCCCAGAATGGAATTTAAGGTTAATTGGCAACAGCAAAAAATGGATTAGAGAAAGAAGGACCTTAAAACCTGGTAGAATTACTCAAGTTATTGGATTAGTTGAGGTGAAATGATATGGTTAGCTCCGGTGATAGAAGTAGGAGTGGGAAGTTAGATCAAAGCACTGTGACTGAGGTAAACTCAGTAGGGGTGACAGCCTGGGCTGGGTGGGAAATGGGGAGAGAGAAGCCAAAGGGCGTGCTGATGAGCCTGGGTAGCCGGGAACCTTGTCTGATGTAGACAAAGACAGCCTTTGGAGGCTTACAGTTACGAAGGTGGAGGTGCGTGTTCCCAAAGTATTCTGTGTGTATTTGAGTGGGCTTCCAAGGGCTTGGGTTTTCCAAGGTCTGGGCTTGGGGAAGATTCCATCCAGGGGCCTGGGCGACTAAAGGTGGGAGGCCAGGGGAGTGAGGCCAGAGGAGGTAGGGGTGTGCCCCGGTCCTCACTAGGGCACAGAGGGCTTCTCCTAAGGCAGACAATTGAGTGGGAGACGAGAATCAACAGTAGATTGTGTTAGGAAGGCAAAACTAATGTATTTAAAATAAGCTTATAATGTCTCAGTGGCCCATTCAGAGGGGTGTTGGGGTGTGTGTCTGAGCGCTTGGTCTCTGGCTTAAGAGGAAGGTTCGCGCGGCAGTGCATGGCGATGGAGGGCTACGTCCTTACTGAACAGTGTGCTCCACGCAGTTTGTATAGCTCATTGGATCTTCACGGCCACCCCGTAAAGTTGGTGTGGTCGTTAATTCTGTTTTACAGATGAATAAACTGAGGTACAGAGCCGTAAAGGGGAATTGCCCTTCTAGGTTTGCGGCAGATTTGTCAGCCCTTACCACGTAGCCAACAAAATCTCAAGTGAGCCCACATCTTGTCAGTTATCTTAAAATGGTTGTAGGGTATTGAGATATTTGAGATCCTTGATTGTTCTAATGAAACATTTTCTCCTGGTAGCAGATTATTATAGTTGTCAGATTTTAGGGAGGGTAGCCTTAAAGGCATTACTTGATTAAAGAAAAAAGAAAAAAAACTATCCTTAATTTTAGGTATTCTTCTAAAAGGTTGGAAAACAGGTATCCGTTAATCGCCAACTCAGTCCTTTGCACATAACTAATACAAAAGAACTTGAAATACTATCCTGTAAACATAAGATATTGCATGTATTGTTATTCAGCATCTTGTAATGATTCTGTTACTAGTTTTGGGAGACTAGAAACTTCATACTTGATGACCAGGAATTTTTTAGTTACTTGACATTTTAGTTGCTGTAATTATTCTAATTGGTAACTTCTCTTTTACTCCATTTCTTCTTCCTTCCCATTCTAAAAAACTTCTTTCAGTAAAGGTCTGGAGACTTTTGTCTGTATGGAAATGTCTTTATTTTGCACCTGCTTTTATATAGTACTTTTAATTGGTTATTGAATTCTGACAGTTGTTTTTTCAGCACTTTGAAAATACTCGATTGATTTCTGATGAAAAAGAAACTGTCAGTCATATCGTTTCTTCCTTTATAGGTAACATCATTTCTCTGGTACCTTTAAGAATTTTCTTGGCATTCTGCAATTGTATCACAGTGGTCTAGGTTTGAGCGTATTTTTATTTCATCATCTTTGGGATTTAGTGTGCTTTTACACTGAGAAAATTACCATCTTTATGCTATTATTATGAGAGTCTCAGCCAGTCTCTCGGAATAACGTCTTTTCCTCATTCTTTCTGTTCTCCTCTGGAATTCCTATTGCGTAATATCTTAGATGATGCATCTTAGACATTTCTATCTGCATCTTTTGACTTATCCACATTTTTTCTGTCTTGCTAGTTCTTCGTTGTGTTTCCAAGTAGTTTTTTAAAATGTGCCTCTGTTTTACTAATTTTCTCTGTTTTTTTTAAATGATCAAAGTCCTTCTCCCTCTCCTCATACCTTCAAAGCTGTCTTTTCTTATTTGTTGTATTCTGTTCTTTTCCCTGCTTCTGCTTCTTCTTCTTCTTCTTTTTTTAAAATCTCTGGTTATTTTAATAACGAAATAACCAAAATTCAAATTTATACAAATATAAAGAGAATGTTAAAACACCCCCCCACCCACCCCATGGACCCATTACCCAGCTTCAGCCATTATGAATTCTGTTTTGTTTATATCCCACACACACCCCTGCCATTATTTTGAAGCCAGTCCTGGGCATCATCTATTTAACCCATAAATATTAAAATACATATATAGCTGTAAAAGATTCAGTAGTCATTTTCAACATCTTTTATATTTTATTATATACCGTTTTCATTTTTTAAGTTCTTGGGTTATAACCATCTGTTGATTTGCTGATCCCTTGTTATGGTAGATGTGCCAATTGAATGGTTGTTATTTTAAAAATATGAGTGTAGCTCTTTTCTATGAAATTGTGACTGCCTTAGATTGCAGAAGTGTCTTTACATAGTGGGTTTTTAAAAAAAAATTTTATTGATTTTAGAGACAGACAGGAAGGTGGGGAGAGAAACATCCATTTATTGTTTCACTCATCCATTTATTCATTGACTGATTCTTGCATGTGCCCTGACCAGGGATTGAACCCACAACCTTGGTGTATCCAAACGATACTGTAACCAGCTGAGTACCTGGCCAGGGCTACTTAGTGGTTTTGATTATTTGTTTCTGCTGGGCACACTAAGCTTTGCCCATTTTTGTTTTTAAAGATTTTATTTATTTAATTTTAGAGAGAGGGGAAGAGAGGGAGAGAGGGAAACATCAGTGTGTGGTTGCCTCTTGCATGCCCCCTACTGGTGACCTGGCCTGCAACCCAGGCATGTGCCCAGACTGGGAATGGAACCAGTGATCCTTTGGTTCCCAGGCCTGGCACTCAATCCACAAGGCCACACTGGCCGAGACCCATTTTTAAACACATTTTCAGCTTGTGGTTTTACACATTATGTATCAAATAAACATTTGAATAGTACTGGCTCCGGCCAGGTGGCTCAGTTGGTTGGGGCATTGTCCTGTACATCAAAAAGGATGCAGGTTCAATATCCGGTCGGGGTGGGTACGGAAGACTGATCAGTGTTTCACAATCGATCACATCGATGTTTCTCTGGCCCCTCTCCCCCCATTCCTCTCTCTCTCTTTCAAATCAATGAAGAGTTTTTCGAATAGCACCTGCACAGAGCATGGGTTTCAGTTTTCATGGGAGGCTACCTCACAGCGCTGAGGGACAGTTTTTGTAGTGTCCCTACTCCTTCACACCACTGTCAGTTGTGTTGTAAACTTTCACTTTTAGTTCTTTGTTACATTTTTCTCCACCTGAGTATCTTCCTTTTCCCTTTGCTGTCCTGCTGTATTTTTTCTTTCATCTGTTTCTCTTTTACATTTTGATTATTTAGAAGAAGGGAAAGTCTGTTCAGTCTCACTGTGTTGCCAGAACCAGAGAGTCATGTTTCTACCCATCTAGTGTAAGGTGATGAGTCACAAATTTCTTATACTAAGAATGAATGGGGGGTGGTGTGTGTATGTTAATCTGATATACTGCTATTCGTGTAACATTTAAAATGTGTTATTGTAAGGGTGGGCTTGGAGAACGTTATGCTAAGTGAAATAAGCCAGTCAGAGAAAGACAAATACCGTATGATTTCACTCATATGTGAAATCTAATGAACAAACTACACTAACAAGGACAATGGGGACAGACTCATAGATGGAGGGCAGGATGAGAGCTGGAGGGTGCAAGTTAGCAGGTGGAAGGATTGAGCAAGAAGGAAAAAGGACTCATGGACAACAGTGTGATTGCTGAGAGGAGGGGTGTACAGTAGGACTAAATGATAATGGAAAAAATACAATTAAGATTAAATTAAATAAAAAATAATGTGTTACCATTTCATATGGTCAGGTAGACAATACACTAAACATAAATGCAGAGTTGTATTTCTTTTTTTTTTTTAAAGATTTTATTTTTATTTTTGGAGATGGGGGAAGGGAGGGAGAAAGAGGGAGAGAAACGTCCATATGTGGTTGCCTCTCGCGCGCCCCCTACTGGGGACCTGGCCGGCAACCCAGGCACGTGCCCTGAATGGGGAATCCAGCTGGCGACTTGTCGGTTTGCTGGCCAGTGCTCAATCCACTGAGCCACACCAACCAGAGCAGAGTTGTATTTCAATTACAAGTCTTCTGCTCGTGTATTCCGTTTGTTCTGAAATCGAATGTCACATTAACCTCTGCCTCTCATATTTGTCAGAAGTTTTGGTAATACTATATCTGATTTAATATAATAAAGGAATATTAATAAATGCAGTTTTATTGCCAGATAAAAATCTTTACTATGTGAAGTTCATATGAGATACATCTGGAACATGAACAAATATAATTAACATAAAGACAAATCAGTAAAGGAAAAAATCATTAGGAAATGGCAAAGGATAAAAACACGGTTAATAGAGAAAGATACTTGACTTCATTTATGACATGTAATTTATAAAATTGGAAAATTGCAAATAAAACTATAGTAAGATATTTTTCACTTGTTAGATTGGAAAAGATGAAGAAAAAATTTAATGCCCTGTGTTCAGAAGGATGTTGAGAAACAGGAACAGCCCTGCAGGGCTGGAGGGACTGCAGGTGGGATCGCCTCCGGGGGCAGCTGAGAATCCCCCAGTCAGGTGTGCATTTGGTGTGTTGCTGGAAACATCAAAAGATTTGAAACGACTCAGGAGACTGTTTAAACGCTTACCGTATGCCCGTGGGATCCTGGGCAGGTTACACGTGTGACGCAGTCACAATCTGTGGGCATGGCACGATCTCAGCGGGATTGCTGTGTGGGAAGAGCAAGGCATAGAGGCGTGTATGGAGCGAGCTGACACACGTGGGAGGGGGACACAGGGGCCGTAAATGCGTTAGGGCTCTGGAGGAAGGCACGAGAAGCTAGAGGTGATGGTAGTCTTGAGGGAGGGGAATGAGTGGATGTCCATAAGGACCCAGGAAAGGGGGAGAAACCTTTTTTTTACTTCTGAATTGTATGTGATGTTCGTTTGTTACCATTATTTTAATGGGAAACAGAGTTTTACTGTGTGTGCAGAGAAGATATAAATATGGGAGAATCCTGTGGTGTTCAATTTGAATTGAAGATACCAGCATGAAGTAATGATTTTTCAAAAAACAACTTTGCTGAAGGAGCAAAACAGCACAGAATGAAGAGATTTTTTGTTAGAAATGTTAGAGTGGTAGCTAACTACGCATGTTATTGCTTTGATAAAAAGTGAAGCATTCAAAAAGCAGGTAATTCAAGGGAAGGGCTGAACCATCGCTGTTGTCCCCATTTCGGCGCGCTGCGCTGACGTTCGCCTGACCAACAGGCCTCACCTGCGAGAGGCACTGCGCCAGGTGCTTGGCGTGCCATCTGCAGCATGTCGTGAATGGGAAACATGAAGGAAACATTTCAGCCTAAAGTGGATCTGCTTAACAGCTTGGCCTTTTGATTGAGTGCCTTAGAATTGGCGCTGGTTATGAAAAAGTTGGGAATATTTTGCTTATATTATAGAAAAGGAAATTAATGACCTTGGTCTAGTCAGACTCTAGAACCAGATTATCGGTCCGTCACTCAGTATTTTGAGGTGTTCAGACATGTAATTAATTCATGGCGGATATTATGAACTTGGTGCCTCTTTAAACGTACTCTTGATGATTTGGGGAGAGTTTTCTGTCATAAAGATCACCGTCTTCAGTGACCTTCTACCTGTTGTGCACTCGGGCCTTTCCCTCTGCCACTGCCCCTCCGTCTGGGAGTGTCTCCTTCCCTGGTGCTTTCTGTCTGTTTGTAAAGTTCTGTTTTACTAGTTAAGACACGGCTCACTCGCACGGCTCACTCGATACCTTCTTAAGAAAAACTCTTCCAAATGCTTAACAAAATAGTTATTTTCTTGTTCATGCTCCCAAGGACTTTTGTGTGTACCTTCGACCCACTCAGTGTTTCTGAACAGGTGTGGAGAGGGCACTGCCAACGCTGGGCAGACGGGGATCGATGACACGAGCCACCCTGCAGTCCCGTGTGATGGGATTGTCCAGCTGTTCGTCATTTAGGTAGAAACTTACCTGTATCTGAGGCTAAAACCTAATTTTGTTTCACGTTTAAACAGTTTTTTAAAATGGTTTTTTAAAGCACTCAATTAACCAGGACTGCAACTACCATGTAAAATCAAAGCTCGTGCTTTGTTCTGTTAGTAACCTGCCTGGTCAGGCTGTCCCCGACGGGCGGACGGACTGCGCACGTCTGCATTCGGAGGCTCTTGGCATTCGTGGTGATCCTTAGGGCAGGCATCTCACTGGATGATGTTTAACACTTGAGGCTTGTGGACATTTACATGTGGAAACTCACTCATACTGTTTTTGCACAAATTTTATTTCTTCCTTATGTCTTAATTAGGATATTAATATATGTTTTAAATTGTGCGTAGATATATTATCACCTAATTTCATTTCAGGATAATTAAGGAGTCATAAAATAGTAGTTATGAAGGGGGTAATGATGTATAGTTGGTTGAATTAATATTTGTTCATTTGACGCACAGGTGACTTTTTGTGTAATAAGTTCAGAGCTCTCAGTGACACGGCGTTCCCACTGGCTCTTTCCTGAAACAGCCTGTGTAATTACTCATCTTTTTTCCTCTGACTTTGCTCACATTGCAGTGTTTTTGGTTTAGAATGCTCTCAGTTACTAGTCCGTCTTGTAAATTTGGGGAGGAGGTCCAGTAACGTCTTCACAGACCTCTCAGACTCCCAGAGGGACCGCACCGTCTGCCTTCTGTTCCTCGGTTGGGAGCAGGGGCCGCGCCGGAGGGAGCTCTGGGCTCAGCTCTCAGGCCTCCCGGGATCATATGTTAGCTGGTGACAGGGTTACAAAGGGGCACACCTGTTTAATTGACAGGAATAGTGTACAGGAGAAATTCGTGAGGGAACTTTTAAATATGTAAATGTTAAAACTGATTCCTCTATCCTGACTTTTAACCTTACATGGAAAGATTTTCTTATGCAGGGAACCATTTACCATTTTGCTTTTTTCTCTCTGGTCTATATTGAGAATTTTATTTATTTATTTTGCAAAAAGCTGTGCACTTAGGCTCTATACCTTAAGTGTTCACAGCCTTTGTTCTCATTGGCATGAATAATAACTGGCGTTGGTAACACCTGATCCATGATCATTCCGGTAAGACGTGCAGCCGAAGCCGCTGTCTTTAATTAGGCTAAGATATAGATCGCTGCTGCTGATCGCCTGTGGGAAGACATGGGCACTCTGTGCCCGTTGGTCCCTTCCCAGAGAGCCGCGCCACCTGGCTGACCTCGAGGATAGGAGTGATGCCCAGGTCACTTTATCAATGCCAGCACTGTCAGTCGTTCATAACGGCTATATGCAAACCAGGAATCAAAGTTAACAATTTTACAAAGGGAAGCCTGCAGTTAGTGCCGAGGTGGCTGTTCGGCAGCTCCCCCAGCCCTTGGAATGCCCTGTGCCAGGGATGAAGCCGGTCCTCGGGAGGGCGCCCCCGTCTGGCTTGAGGGATTCAGGAGGGATTGGCGGTAGAATCACTCACCTCCAGACCTCGTTCTAGTTGGACTCTTCTCAGCATCTGCTACCACACTTCTACCATATTTAGCCACAAAGCACTAGGTCTTAAAGGTACCACCAGCTAGCGCTTTTTTGTGACTTAAAAATCTTCAACTGAGCCAGCACCTTTCCGGAGCCCCTCTTGGGACCTCGTCTGCATTCCTTAGTGTGGGTGCTCGTGGCGGTGGTGGCTCCCACAGTACAGATGCTGGGTTTGCATGAGTTGATAGTGCTTCTCAGAGTCCACTCTTGTTAATTTGTTTTTAAATAGCGGTGACAATAATATCGAATGAAAACTGTGATTGAAAAGTACAAATAAAAAAAAACAGCAACGACAGAGTCAGCCTGAGATTTAGAAAGCAAGTGACCTCTTTGTGACTGTCTCACTATGTATAAAAATGGTATTAGAGGGGACAAAAGAATGATTTTCTCAGATTCTTGGAGTTTCTCAGGTTCATTTTAGTACTTACTAAAATCGTATTGGTCATGTTGGGCGGAAGAAATTATTACAGTCTGATCTTTCTGCTGGTTTTCCACTTAAGGGCGTAGTGGTGTGGAAGCAGTGTTTGTCTTCACAGTGGCCTTGAGTGTTTGGCTGCAGCCCTTGATGACATCGAGTGCTGTTGTCCTGGCCGGGCCGCACTCCGGATTCAGTCACAGTTTGATACTTGCCACTTTAAATAATGCATCAACTTCTGGGGCTTCATTATGTAACACTACTGTAACCTTAAGTTTAACTTCCCCTGGGCTTCGGACCCTTCTAACATGTTATTTTTAACCTAAACATTTTTTAAAAATTAGATTTAGGGATTTAAAACATTTTAAATGTTTTTCTGTTTATTTCCTTTAAAATAACTTATGTAATTATTGTTTGCCATTTTTAATCAGATAAGCAAGAACTACATTTTCTAAACTTTCTTTTATTTGTAAACAACCTTTTTACTTCTTATAGATTTGTGAGACTTTGAAACAGCCTTACTGGGTTATTCTGCAAACGTCTTAATTTTGTATCATAGATGGCATTTTTACATAATGTTAACTGATAATACCTGTGATCATTTTTCCAAAATGCAAATGTGACCACACCTCTGTTCCTCGCTTACATTTTCTCAGCAGGGGAGCCGGGCGCACCTGGCTGAGTCCTTGTCACTAACTTTACTGAGCACTTAGGTGACCTGTCCTGTCCTTTTACACCTATTTAGTGTTTTTACTCCCAAAACAAACCTAGGAGGTGTAGGTACCAGTATCTTAAATTTTCTGTGAGAATTTTATTTTGTCTGCTTTGTAATATTTTTAAATTCAGAAAGGTTTTAAGATTATGGCATGTAGTAAAATCGGCAGTCCCAGGAGGTACCCCTCATGTCTGCCTTTTGGGACTGTTTATGCTTCCAGGCGCGCCTCCTGCAGGGACCCAGTTTGAGAAGCGCAAGCTCATTGGAGCAAGTGCATGTTTCTTTGTATGAAATGGAGGCTAAAAGATATATTTAAATACTAACACAATTTTAAAAATTTAGAAAATATATTTTATATATTTTTTTAAAGTGTGGCGATAGTCAGTAGACATACTTGTCCAGTTGCTGTGTGACTTCTTACCCTTGACCCCTGTGGCTCCCTGGGTTTGGACGGGCACTGGTCTGCGGCGGACACCACGTAGCCCGGCTCGGGACCACGGGACTGACTGGTTCTGTGATTGCACTGTTGTGTCTCCCCCCGAAGACGATCGCACAGGTGCGCGTTCCGATGGCTGCATTCCTGCTCTTCCTTCCTGACAAGCCAGACGCCCCCCCAGGGAAGCCCGTCCGGCCGCTGGTCTTCTCCAGCAGAGCCACGCACGCCTCTGTGTCCATAACCCTTTACTCACATGCCGTGTACCGCCTGGTGTGCGTTGAGTGGTGTGCTTACTCTTTTGTATTAGAACCTAGAGCTTTTGAGGTCAAGGACCTTACTGTGTGTCCTCTTATAACCCTTCTGGTCAAATACGGTGCCTGGTACCTAGCAAGTATGAGGAAACGCTTGCCGAGTGAATGCATGAGTGAGCAGTAGGCTCTTCCCGACTAGTGTTGGACCAGCTTCACCGCTAGAAACTGGGCCTTGCTGTGAGCCAAGGCGTTCGCCCTGAGCCTGCTCTTGGCCCGTGCTGGGAAGCCTGCGATGGTGTGGCGCAGCTGCTGTGACCGTTGACGATTGACTGCACATCCTCGGGAGCTCTTGACTGCAATAATAGCTTCGCGTTGATGCCTAATGTGTTATTTTCTTCCTTTCAGGAATTGTTGGATAAGTATTTAATAGCCAACGCAACTAATCCAGAGAGTAAGGTCTTCTATCTGAAAATGAAGGGAGATTACTTCCGGTACCTTGCTGAAGTTGCGTGTGGCGATGATCGAAAACGTAAGTGTGTGCGGCTTATGGTAAAGCTAAAATGTAAACTAGGAAGGGAGGATTAATGGGGCACTGTGACAATAGTCTGTGTAGTCTGGAGGCATTTTGTAACTTTAGAAAACATTTTGGAATCTTGCGTATAAAGAAAATAATGTTACCTTATGTTTTCAAAAACGAAAATATAGTCATGAGTTTACATTATGTGTTCTATTTAAAAAATAAAACTCATAGCCCTGGCCGGGTAGGTCACTTGGTTAGAGCATCGTTCCGTACACCAAAAGGCTGCGAGCTTGGTTCCCGTTCAGGGCACATGCCTAGGCTGTGGCTTTGGTCCTCAGTCAGGGGTGTGTATGGGAGGCAGGAGATAGCTGTTTCTCGCTCACATTATTTTTTTTTCTCCTTCCTCTCCCTTCCGCTCTCTAAAAAAAAAAAGAAAAGCAAAGAAATCAGTAAACATATCCTCATAGACTTTCTGATCACACTCTGTTCAGATATTATTAAAAACAGGCTTTATCTTTCATGCTCTAGAGTGTGGTTCACCGTATTTTTAGCTCCAGAGCTCTTTGTATATGCTTTGAGTAAGCACATTATATTACAGAAACCGGATGTGTTTTTTCTGTTTGACATGTTAACTAGCAACTATTTTGAAGAATCATAACATTAACTACTGAGTACCTATAACCAAATTTCTGAGGAAAGGTGAAATGAGAGTATTATTGCTGGTATATAATTTACCAAAAGACACAGACTTGGGAAAAATAGTAATAACTGAATTGCCTAACATGCTTGTTTGAAAAAAAAAAGTAAATTAATTAGCAGTGAGCTCATTCTCCTGGAGGTCTGGTAGCTGAGTATAATGTAGATCCCCTTAAATTTTGTGTATGTTTTTGCTAACAGCAAGTTCTAGGTAGAAGCATCGCTTAACTCCTTATTTTTTTCCCAATAAGCCTATTATTTTGTTCTCAAGTTTGTTCCATCTGGAAATGGTGTGCCCCCACGGAGTTACTAACTAAAAGTGAGACAGTTTTACCATCAAATATCAGTTTAATGAAAGATAATGAAGAGAAAATTTTGTTGCCCTGTTGTAACAAAATTTGTATACTAAATTTACTGTGTTATTGATGTAAAATCTCTGTTGTCATAAAAATAAACAAAATTGAATGATGGAACTGAACATTCAGACACAGCAAGTCAGCATTCATCTGATTTCATCCTTTCTGGCTTATGGTGTGTTCTAGTCCTGTGCATAAAATACCACACTAGCGCGGGCTTGGTGGTTGCTGGTGTTCACCACCCAGGAGCTGAGACCCTTTACTCATGGCAGTGCCTCCGTAAGTGCCAGCCAGCCAGTGCCCCTTGGCATGGGGGCTAAACGGCCCTGTTCCGATCCACACATGTGCCATTTCAGAGGAAGGAAAACGTACCCATTCAGGTGGCACGGGGACCATCTAATTTCTATTAGGTCCGCATTTCCAAAGCCGTGATGGGCCAACAGCCTCATTGAGAAAACCTATCCTTTTCAAAGCATAGGTGTGATCAGATTAGTGTTGGTAATACTTTTGTGTTGGTGTTTAGTATTGGTAAAAAAAATACTGAGCATTTTTTTCAGGATGATGACATTTTTATTAAGCCAGTAATGAAACTCTAGGCAGAGCAGATTTTGTTCTGTATGTTGGCACTTTTGTACTGCTTTTCACATAATACATCTTGATACCAAGGATCAGTATTGTTTTTACAGAAAAGTCACAAAAATAGAGATTTTGGTGGTGGTGATCTTTGTAAAATGTTTTTCATTATTTTGAGAAGGGGTATTATAGCCAGTTGTTCCCCCCCGCCCCCCGCAGCTTTTTAAAGGTATTATTGGCATATACGAGTCAAAGTATTTTTAATTACTGCATTTTCAAGTAGTAAAATTAAAAGATATAAAAGAAGAAAATTGTTGTAGCTCCAGTAATGGAAAAATCTGATGTACTATATTGTTTTTTATTAAGCTGATTATAAGCCAGCAACATTATAAACTAGTTTTTAAATACCCAGTACAAGATAATGTTTTGGTTTGCTGCTGTGGTTCTAAAAGAAGCCTGGGGAGAATGGTGTGGCTCTGCCAAGAGCCGGCAGCGAGTGTGCGAGGTGTTGGTGAGCTGTACACTGGGTGGGTGTTTTCTGTGTCCTGCTTTTTTATTTCATTTCTTTGCCTTCACAGAAACGATAGATAATTCCCAAGGAGCTTACCAAGAGGCTTTTGATATAAGCAAGAAGGAGATGCAGCCCACCCACCCAATCCGCCTGGGGCTGGCTCTGAACTTCTCAGTTTTCTACTATGAGATCCTGAACAACCCGGAGCTGGCCTGCACGCTGGCCAAGACGGTAAGACGCGTGTCCGGAGAGACCCTCTTCAGCGGAGCTTATTCGAAGTAACAGATCGCTCATTTCCAGGTGTTTTATTCACTTGGGTATCCAGGGACGATTTCTGCTACTTTTATTTGGGTATCTCCTCCTTTTTCTTACCATCAGAAGTTCTTAAACTGAGAATCTGAGGAAATGATTCCATCAAGTTTTGTTTTTAATTGATAGTAGAGCATAAAGTGGATGTTTACCTGTTTTGTAAAAATGATTTGTTTCCGTAGACATTTATGGACATTTGTAGCTATTGGGGTTGTAATTGTAGACGAGCTGGGTTGTATCGATACTCATAGCTCACCATGAATGTTGCTTTTTCACCAGGCTTTTGATGAGGCCATTGCAGAACTCGATACACTGAACGAAGACTCCTACAAAGACAGCACCCTCATCATGCAGCTGCTTAGGGACAACCTTACAGTGAGTTGTTCCTTCTTTTAGCTCCTTTTCAGGAACAAAAGGACTTCTATTTTATTTCAGGTTCCCTGTCTCTTGGGGAAGTCATATAGCGGTTACGTTTTCTCTTAGAAAATGAATATATGGATACATAAAGTATTAAGTTCTCATCAGTGTTTTGTACAGGACAATGGTTCTTTTGTAGGCAGGCTTTCAAGTCAAATAGGCATTTTATCTGACCTCCCCAGAAGGTGCAGGAGTTGCGGGAGCGCCTGTGCCGTTAACACGCTGACTGCAGTGTTGGGTGGGGGGTTGAGGAATCAGTTGATGTGGGGAGTTTTGGGAGCACCCGCATTTTCTCCTTTGGGTGAATGAACTGTAGCGTGGTGGAGACTGTTGCAGGGGTCTAGGCTTCTCCGAAACCGCACCAGGTACCTGATTCTAGTGACGTTTTGACTTGTGAACTGTGCCTGATGGCCGTAGGCTCTCGGCAGGGAACCTCCGTCCCCGCTTCTGCTTCTGGGCCAGACTCTCTGTGCTGCTTGTGTGTCTTTGTAAATTTGTTTTCTTTCATTTTTCTTCCTACTACTCGGACAAACAGATGACAAAAGAAAAAGTAATGGAGAAAAAAATACAGATGGAGCTTTATTTAGTGTCTTTCATAGGTTCAAGTAAGTTTGGTATGTCAAAACCTTAGACAAAATGTGGAAGAAGGGACCCACCCACCCTTTTAATAGAAATGTAGTTCTCTCCCCACACCCTGGTTTGGGGCTTTATCTTTTGCTACTACAATTCTTTTAAATATCAGCACCATATCTGTTCAGGTTTGACGAGCAGGGAAACTCTGAAGATGCAAATCCCTGTCGTCCTGAGGTGACAGTCACGGCCAGCACAAACAGCTCCTGTGGGAGAGACACAAACTGGGCAGTTGGACCTCTTCCCAGATACACCTGTTGCTGCCTCTGTCTTTACTGGTTTTCTTTTCCCTCTGATGAAGACAGTATATTTATATTAGTACCTTAATGATAACTTAAAAGATTATGTACGATATCAGCTTTTCGGAAGTTCAGGTAGTATCTTGGTCTGATAGAAACCCATTCTCTGGGCTATGGGTTATAGTCAGTAAACGTAGACGCCTCCATTTTCACTTCATCACTCCACCCCGAAGTTCGATTCTTTAGAGCTTGCTTTGTTTAATACCCTACCTGGCTCACAAATGCTTCCTTTGTACCTTTGTACCCGCCTGCTTCTTCCTGTAACTAGTCACCCACTCCCGTTCAGCTCTTGGCAGCAAGACAAAGTGAACCAAATTTTTACTATATGACAGCTGTTCCGCTACTTGAAAATAGTTATGACCGCAGTCTCTCCCCTTCCCTTAAAATTTTTTTGCTTTATGAATCTTAAATTATATTTTGGTAGTGCTTTCACGAAGAGCTTTGAGCTGCTGGAAATGAGAGAGCAAAAATTCTAAGGATGTTACTTTGCTCT
>PVJD01009972.1:46883-57665 GCA_004026545.1 Mormoops blainvillei
CCCTCTCTCTCTCTCTTTCCCCCACCTCCCTCTTCCTGTCCCCCTCCCTCTCTCCCTCCCTCTCCCTCTCCCCCTCCCTTTCCCCCTCCTTCCCTCCCTCCCTTCCTCCCTCCCTCTCCCCCTCTTTCTCTCTCTCTCTCCTCAAATCAGTAAATCTTTAAAAATGCTTTTCAGTGTGCTCAGATAGTGTATGTGTCACTTCGTAAATGCATTGAAAACAGTCTGCGGGGATGCACTTTGGGGAGGAGTTGGTGGTATTTGGGGTTTTGAGAACTGTTACTTTTAAGTCTTAATTATATTCTCTATTGTTTGAGTAATTTACTGCTCTCAGAATTACATTTTGATATAATAGTAGGACTTGACATAATTGCCTAATCTGGAAACAGTAGCTTCCTGTGATTTTGTTTTCCTAGTTATGGACATCAGACAGCGCCGGAGAAGAATGTGATGCGGCGGAAGGGGCAGAAAACTAACTCCACACAGGGTGTCGTCCTTCTTCCCTCCAGAAACCTTTGTACACATCTCCATTCCTTATTCCATTTGGATTTCCTAGAGCAAAGAAACCCATTCATGTGTATGGAATCAACTGTTTATAGTCTTTTCACACTGCAGCTTTGGGAAAACTCCATTCCTTGATTTGTGTTTGTCTTGGCCTTCCTGGTGTGCAGTTACTGCTGTAGAAAAGTATTAATAGCTTCATTTCACAGAAACATAAGTAACTTCCAAACACTTACGTAGAGGACTAAAAATGTATCTGGTATTTAAGTAATCTGAACCAGTTCTGCAAGTGACTGTGTTTTGTATTACTGTGAAGATATGAAAATGTAGTTAATTACAATTTAAGGAGTGTTTTACATAACTTCTTAATTTCTACATTCCCTCCCTTGCTCTTCTTTGGGGGTTTCCTTTCTGTAAGCAACTTTTCCATGTTCATGTATTCTTTTTGGGTAGGAATCCAGAAATATTAGATTGAATGAAAAAGCATTTGGCATTCTGGGCTGGGGGTCACAAATTGAAACGCCTCCTGTGTCACATGGTGGAGGGCTTCTGTATCTGTGGCGACAGGGGCTTTCCTTCTTCACTCTCCATTGGCTGCTGTTTCAGTCGACAACTTCCCCTCCTAATAAAAATTCACTTAGACCTCCTGCCTCTGTGGTTCTGGTATTCACTTTACTGTGTAGTAGAAGTAGCATGTTGCTGCCAGAATACAAGCATTGCTTTTGGCAAATTCAAGTGCATGTCATTTCTTGATGCAGTAGAATGGGGAAGTCAGGTGAAGTACACAAGTCCAAGTCTAAAACTCGAGTACTTTTCCATGCAGATTTGTGCACATGTGAGAGGGTGTCCGGTTTGTCTAGTGATTGTTTTTAGAGAGTTGGACCACTATTGTGTGTTGCTAATCATTGACTGTAGTCCCAAAAAAGCCTTGTGAAAATGTTATGCCCTATGTAACACCAGAGTAACGTAAAATAAAATTACATTTTATAAACCATTTACTATGGCTTTGTAACAATTGCATACTTCTATTTTAAAGGACAGGTGAATCTACCACTTTCTGAAGTTTATTGATACTTCCCTTTTATGTAAAATATAGTGGTGATTCCCATATTTCTGCATTGTGATACACTTGGCTAGGATTGCCTGGAAATGAATAAAATTGGACTACATTTCTTAGAGGTAGTGTTTTATCCATAGATCAGTTTTGTGGGCCATCTCTTGTAAATGATAAATGTAAATGATACCTAGTTAAGTGCTATATGGAATAAAGTGGACATTTTAAAACTAGAAAAGTTAATAATGCGATTTGTGAAAGCTTTGGCTGGTAGTAGAATTGTGCTTCAGTGGATCTTCAAACAGTGTCAAGAACGCAAGAGTACCTTTTTTAGTTTTCAAATAATTCCCTTTGTAAACCTTGAGTTATACCATTAGTGAGTTCCAAATAACTTTGGTTTTATAGAATCACAATGGCCGTTACACTAACCTGTCTTAAGTATTCACTGGAGAATTTAAAGTCAAAAGGTAATCTGAAAAATAAGCTAAGGTTAATCTTTTATCTCCTAAAATGTGACCGAAACAGGGTTTCATTTGCACTTCATTTGTTTCCTGAGGGAAAATGAAAAGACAGAATGGAATGGCACTTGGGGAAATAGTCATTTAAATAAGATTAATAGGACTTTGGACCCCTAAAATCTAAATCAGTGAGAGCCCTTTTTTATTTTTAATGAGGGAGAAATATATCTAAAATTAGAACTTACACAAACATCTGAATCAGTTGTTTTCCCAACTACTTGCAGACAAAATATTTCAAATTCCACACAAGATTCTGCAAACCCACGAGTACAAACTCTAATCTTGACAGTGAATTTGGATCATCTCCATGGAGGAAATCCATGAAGCAGATGTGAATTTATTCTTCCAGATGTACTTTATGTGTTTGAGGGAAATCAAAACATTTCGTCACCGCCTTTATTTGAGGCCACTTAAAACCACTATGATGGAAACAGCGAAAAGGAAAACCTGCAAGTGAGTCTCCGCTGCCCTAAAGCAGTCATTTATTGAATTGTTGCTAAAAGGAAAGTACGTAAACAGTAGCTACATCGTTATTGATTAACCGGTAATTCAGAATCAATTTTACATTTATAATCTACCAGTTTTCTAAATGTTGTTTTAAACAATTTCCGTGTTTTGCTTTTTTTCCCCCAAGATTTTATTTATTTTATTTTTACACGGGGGGGAAGAGGAGAGGGGAGAGAAACATCAATGTGTGGTTGCCTCTTGTGTGCCCCCTACTGGGGACTTGGCCCGCAATCCAGGCATGTGCCCTGAATGGGATTCAAACCAGTGACGCTTTGGTTTGCAGGCCGATGCTCAATCCAGTGAGCTACAACAGCTGAGGCACAATTTTTGTTTTTACATTATATTGAAATTAAAGAGAAAAATACACGTGCAGTTTTAACCAAAATGTCAGTGATCTCAATATCAGATAAATTTCTACACAAATAAATGAAACACAGCAAAACTTTAAGTTAGTAATACATCTGAATCTTAACTGCACGGTCCCAACGTTTGAAATCATTTTATGATAGCAACTCCAAAGGCTCAGTGAGAAACAGTATCACACAGGACAACCACCTGCATCAGGCTACAGTTTCAACTAACTACAAAGAAAAAAATTGGTTTCCTCTAGCACATACATTCGGTAAGACACCTTTTTTAAATAAAAATTTCAGTAGACATGGAAACAACATTGTGAATTAGAAAAAATTATATCTGAACAATAAAGTGGTTAAGCACTGAATCAAGTAATCATTGTGAGTTACCAAAAAAGTAGGTGCTTGAAGAGCAGGTTACTCTCAGCGTTTAGTCACCGACTTCATCTCTCCCTGCTCTAGAAGGCGGCATCTTTCTAAGGTGGTTCGGCCTGTTGTGCCTCCTTAAGACCCAGAGTTCGGAATCTCCCAGCACTAGTGGCAGAGGGGATTCAGGGGACACTGCTGAGAACTCAGTAGGAGAGAGGACACCTTCCTCGGAGAAAGGCATACAAAATAAATAAGTTACTAGGTTTGAATAACAAAATAATTGGGGGTGGGGAATACATTCTAACCAAAAGTAGAAGCATTAGGGATTTCTCTACCGACACTGGATGTTCAACTATGATGTGATGGTTCTAGATTGGGAAAAAAGAACAAGACGTTTTTGGAGGGACAGGATTTGGTAAAATACAGTCATGTCTATAACTTACATATTAGTAAAGACTTAAAATCATAACTAGGGGGACCATTTAAAGATGTAAAAATTCCAACATAAGTAAAATAGAAGAATTCTATCAAATCATCTATTCTGATATTTTGAGTTGAGCCGGACATTTCAAAAATATTTGAGATCTATCATAAGCATGAATGTGTGACCATTTTTGTCAAATTATGGGCCTGATTTTATTGACTCTTAAGAGTTATCTGACAATATTAAAACTAATACTTAATCTTCTGTTTTTTAAAATATTTTATTTTTATTTTAATTTTTAAAAAAGATTTTATTATATTTAGAGAGAGGGGAAGGGAGAGAGAAAGGGGAAAAGAAACATCAGTGTGTGAGAGAGACATCTATCAGTTGTCTCTTGCATGCCCCCAGCTGGGGATCTGGCCTGCAGCCCAGGCATGTGCTCTGACTGGGAATCAAACCGGTGACCCTTTGGTTCCCAGGCGGGCACTCCACTGAGCCACACCAGTCAGGGCTGCCCCATCACTTTTTTGATCCATTTATCAGGTGCTTACGTAACCTGAAGATGTGATCCAATTTGAGGAAGACGTGCCTTCTACTTTTTAGCAAAATTTTACTTAACAGGTGGCTCCATCTTCAGAACCAATGTTTTAAAGGGAATAAATAATAACTCCCCAGGGGCCGAAGCTGGAGACTTACCCATTTTCAGTTTAACATGAGAACACCTTGAGCACACCCATAAATTGCTTAACCTTTTCAGTTATGGAGAACCAGTATCGACTGAATTCTTTCCGGGGGCCGGGTCATGTGCTCTACACGTTCATATTTACTACTTTCAACTGCCCTACCAAGTGAATGTCCCCTTGACCCATAACGATATTTGGAGGAAAGAAGAAGAAATTATTCGCCCAAAGTTATCTTTCTAAAACGGACCTAGAGTTTGACCTCAGATCCACACCAAGTTCATTTCTATGCTACTGTTGCCTGCTGTTGGTGTTTCAGCTTGCTTACTAGGGCAAATAAATAGGATTATTTATTTATTTTTGTACCATAGTTGGAGATTTGGGTTTGGTGTTTGGTTTGTTTTTCTCTTGACTTCCCCATTAATCTATTGGGCTTGCCCACAAAAGCAGCCCGAGGAGGAGTAGGCCGTGTTGGACCTAATTCATGCTTATGGGTACAAGTCCAGAGTGATCAGTGGGTTTTCCCAAGGCCCCCGCAACTAGCTGGTGTTTGGCCTGAAACTAGACAAGAGAACCAGATGCAAATGATGGCATTCTCAGTAACTCTCTTGCCACTCAGGTTTAGAAAAATGAAGGCTTTAGTTTATACTTCTCTAGTAATGTTTTTAAAGGTGTGAGCCTTCTAATAATCTTCAGAAAGTAAAAATAAGTGTTACCAAGCATCATGTATCGATCTTATGGTTCAAATATGTTCTTTGACTTGTATGCTTCACACTGAAGGTCAGATATGGTCAATGCTAATGGTATGCTCAGGGCTTCATTCTGGCGGAAGGGCCTTCCGCCAGGGTTTTACTTAAGCTTCCTCCTGACTGGTAGCTACATGTGATCTCGGGCCAGCATACCAAGGACCCGACTTGTCTTCACAGATCCTGTTTTGAAGCATCTTCACAAATGCAACTCAGTGTCACAAAAGTTTTAAGTAGATGTTTCTCCCGGACAAAGAAACAGGCCCACGTCCTAGAACATTTCCTAGGACATGAGTCTCAGCTAGGACTTGTGGCTGGGAGGTGCTGGGGTTTATATGTGGGTTTAAAGTTGGCCTACTCTTAGCAACTGTGCTGCGTTGCCCTTTTTTGGAGATTAAACCGTAACAGTAGATCATGCTTTTTTAAACTTAGGTCCTGACCAGTTAGTGGATAGCAGGTCCCAGCCAAATTTTTTTAAAGTGAAATAGAATGGAAAATACATGCATGTTAGTAAGGATAATATTTTATAAAATTAGTTTTTATGCTTGTGACTAGTGGGTTGTGAGGTAAAATAAAATTGATTTCAAATGAGTGAAACCATTTTTTCTAGATGGTTTAAGGTTTCTCTGCAGTCCATGTCCTAATTTTACTATTGGGAATAATGTCATTTTTAATGGAGTTGTTGGGTCTCTTGTACTTAGCATTGTGAGACTGGCAACATTTCTATATTAGAATGTGCTGAGCAATGAGACCGTTAATGCCTATAGAGAAAAGGCAACACTCCCTGTCTTGAGAGTGATACTTACTCCATATTGCTTGAAGATTATGTAAAGAATCCTTTTCTTTGTCCTCAGACGTTATTTCTGCAACATTTCACAGACTTGGCCTAAGACTACCAAGAAGTACTTAAACCCTGCAAGCATGGCAGAGTTAGGACTTCCTCATCTAGCAAAGAGGCTGATGGGCTTTCACTGGGACATGAGTTATTAAGTGGGTTTGAAACTGGGTAATGGAACCTGGATAAGAACGTGTATGTTTAATGAAGACATTTTATACCTTAGATGAACAGATTAGGTTCCGTTAGGTCAAAAATGCACAAAGCCAGTAATTATGGATAACTGTTGGAAAAGATTACTGTGATTTACTGGGGTATACCACAATGAACCTAAATTGAAACCGTAGTTGAAGTATTTTATTAGGAACTAGCTGTGAAACTTGACCAGGCAGGACCAATATTATATTTCTAACAATTTACCATTTCACGATGAAGAGGCTGTCTCTTAAGCGGAAAATGTGTCATGTCCTACTTGCATAAACTTTAGTTGAACCAAAATAGTAATATGCATCCAACGTTATTATTCAGTACTACAAACACTACACTACAGCGCTAAAATTATGCAAAGGATTGCAAACCAAAACACAAACTGCCTTGGGAAATTTGGAATCTAAGCTGAAGGGACCGTGCATGCAGATTGTTGAATTTTAGTAAATTAGCTGGAATATTCTAGCTTCTGAATTCACAGATGAGTTAGACCGAAGATCCTAAGTTTCTGGAAATGCTTGCAGAGCTGCAGCCTACAGCAGAACCCACGAGGGAATGTGTATTAAGGAATGAAGCTCTTGTTTATTTCCTTCCACAAAGCCTTTTCGCACAGTGGATGGGGGCCTAAAACGTCGCCGGCGGCCACGCTGAGTGGGAAAGCCAAGCGGGACCCATCTGCGTCGGGACGCGCGCTCCCCAGGTCAGGCGCAGCGCCGCCTCCTCCTGGGAGCCGGTCCTTTGTCCTCGGCATTTCGTTTTGGGGTCATTCCCTGGAGCACACAGGACTAGGGGCCCCTCCTTGTCCATCCCTGACCCCACGGCGGCTTTCACAGCTTGTTTTGTAAAACGCAAAACGAGGATCCTCGCCAGAGGTGGGACCAAGACGAGGGAGAAGGCCGGACGTGCCTTTGAGGGCCTGCTCCCAAGCTCCCGCCTCCCCGCAGCGGTCATCCGGGGACAGAGGCGAGGTCCGCCTGGGTCAAGTCAGGACATAGCGTGTCGCGCCCGGGCAGGCGCCTGCGGAGTCCCGGCGGGACGGAAGCGGGAGGCGAAGAGGCTGCCAGAGGGCGGAGCGCTGGCGGGGGCGGGGCGAGGAGGTCCTCCCGGCATGCCGCGCGGCGCCGGCTTCCGCCTGTGGGCGGTGCGGGGGGCGGGGGCCGGAAGTGGACAAGGCCGGCCTCTCAGAGCGCTGCCTGCACTTCCGGGGCCTAGATCCCGGCTCTAGTGTTCCTGTAGGCGGCGCGGGAGGCACTAGTGGCTTCAGGGGCCGGGCGGGCGGATCCCGCTGGCTCCCAATGTGAGCGGCGCCCCGAACCGTCAGGCGAAGGCTGCCCAGAGAGGTGGAAACGGTAGCCCGGGAACATGAGGCAGTGTCTCCTCTTCCTGACCAGCTTAGTTCCTGTCGTGCTGGCGCCGCGACCGCCGGACGAGCCGGGCTTCGGCTCTCCGCAGCGACTCGGTAAAGAGCCGGGGAGTTGGCTTAGGCCGGCGCCGGGCGCCTGGAGCGCGCTGCTTTCGGGAAAGAGCGGGAGCAGGAGCCGGTGTTTGGGGGCGGGGTGTTGGGCGACTGTGGCGCGTCCCAAAGTTTTCCGAGGACGAGGGGGTGTGGCTCGGAGTTTAGGGGAAGAATGGAGATGGGCTGGCCTCAGAATGGGAAAGGGGTCCTGGCGGCGGCCTCCCGCCTTGACGCAGGGCTCGGGAGGGGTCTGCTCCCCGGGCCTGCGTTCGGGAAAGCGGGGAAGGGGTGGGGGCGCGGTGGCCCAGCTCCCTGCGGGACGCGGGTGTGCGAGGGGCCCGGGAAGGGCCCGCGGCCCCGCAGCCGTTCCTGGCGCCCTCGGGGGCGAGCTAGAATTTCTGCTGCGGGAGTCGCTCGGGCTGTTCGCTGGGTGGGGGGCGGTGACTGGAAATCTCTTTCTGGAGTTGCGCTTTGTGGACCCCGAAAGCGTGCCGTCAGTTACTTGAGTTGTAACTTTTACTGGAGGTGCTCGGGACCGGGAGCACTTCGACCTGTCCCGCCAGCTCGTGAGGCTGCTACTGGGAATGTTTTCCTGGCCATTTTAAACAAAGAAATGATCAGGGACGACCAGCTGGATCCGTGTCGAGGCTAGACAGTGGAGGGTTCTTTTTTAGATTTTCCGAAGAAATTGGGTTTTAAGGACGGAGGTACGTTAGGAGGGTCGAAGCTTGGTGGAAGTTTGTGTAAACTTGTACTGTCAGGGCCCTTTATCTTTCAGAAGTCGACCTGTGAGACCGTTTGGTTAATTCCTAATAAAGGGCGAAACACATTTTCCCTGTGTGCACGGTTATAGTCCCAGTGAACTTCCGTGGTTGTGTTGGTCCCTAAGTCCCATCATGATTTAACATAGCGTGTGCTGCAGATTTTGACACCATGTCGATTTTCTTAATGGCCGATTAAAATATGCACTAGTTTATCTGGCAGTTCCTTTTTTCTTATTTAATGGGCAGAAGTTATAAATGACCCGAGGGTATTAAAGGTGTTGAGTGTCCTCACCTGAACAACCGCGCTGTGGTCCTAATTGAAATGGAAGGCAAGGGGGCACGTTAGGGCGGCTGAGATGTGGTCAGTCAGTCCAGGTTGGAGGGAGCTTTTGAGGTTAGGGGTGGTTGGGATGGGGGGTGAAAAAGGATAAGGATCCATTTCCCTGGGGTTAATGTTAATAAAAAGAATAAACGTATTTTGAGATATTAAAGTTTTCACCCTAACACAACGGTTTCACTTTTATTATCACTGCAGGTGGAAAAATAAGCATGAATCCTAGGGATGCACATAGTATAGAGGAAAACCTTGCTTTCTAGATCAATTATCAGCAAGTCAGAGATGTTTGTTTTTGACCATGTGCTTTTTATTTGCAAAGTGCAGAATACTGGTGCCAGAAAAATGCATGGACTTCCCCATTTATTCACCAGCTGTTTGAAGAACATAGACTATATCAAAGTATTACGTGTGGCTTTGGAAATATTAATACCGAGACCAGAAGCATCCGTGTTCAGTACCCTTTTGGCAGAGTGGGAGAGGGGGATCTAAACAGACGTTCTCAAGTCCCCTGAAGGAGAGGAACAGAGCCCAGCCAGGTGGGGAGAGTTACCCCCACGGGAAGCCAAACCCAGCCTGGGAAGGGGAGGCAAGGCCCCCCACCCCGAGGGAGGTGCTGCTGGAACCCAGGCTTTGAGATTAGGTGGATATGCAGAAGGAAAGTAAGGACCCTCCTGCTGGGGGCACTTAGAGATTGTTGAAATCAACCTTACAGAGCACGTCTAGTTTAAATGAGGCAGCAGGACAGATGAGTCTCCGGTGTAGTGAGTTGTCAGGTTCACACAGTTAGTGATAACTGTGTGTCTTGTGTGTATTTTTTCTTTTGAAGAGAATTGACTTTGTGTTTTTGATGGCTCAGTATATAATTTGTTGCTTAACCTAACCCTACCGTTACTGAGATTGAATTGGTCAAGACCAATGAATAGTTCCATAGTTAAAGAGCATCGTTTATTAGCTTACTTATCCTGTGAATGTTATTGCAGTTCAAAGTATTGATTAGGGATTCGAATCCTGGCTTTCGAAGTACTCCATGGGTTGCTCAAAATGATTTCAGTTGAACTGTTATGAATTTCATAATTTAGGATAGTTATGAGTCATGTGAGCTTAGTCATGATGACATCTTGACGTGGCAGCTGGGGTGTATAAGTCTCACTTTGATTTCAAAAGTGGTTTTCTCTTTGTTACTTTTAATAAAAGAGGATGTAGTGGGTGGAAACAAAAAAATGTAGGTCACAGATGAGGGATGAAAGCTGTATCTGAACCACATATTTAGGAAGTTACCTCGAGGTGTTTGGTGTGGGGATTCTCCACATTGCAGGGCTCCTTTCTCATTACTGACAGCACCATTTTGCTCAGTGTTTGGACATCTGGCTTCCTCTTTTGATGTTAATTTTGCTTACAGGCTGCATTCTTTTTGAACCCAAACGCATAACCACCCTAACTGTTCCAAGGGAGATTTAATGCATCTCTGCTTTTTACTAGTAAGAGACGAACTGTATTTCTGTAGAAGAGAACGAAGAGAGGAGTTAAGCAGAGAGCCCTGGTGGGAAAATGAGACATCCTTTTGGCTCTTACGGGTTTTCCAGAACATTAAGTGTAGGTGTCCTTCAAGGCCACATGTGGCTGATTTTTGGACTCTTCACCATGTTGTATTTATGAGAGATGGTGAGAGTGTTTTTAGTGGAGAATATAATTTGAGGAAAGTATGAAAAAGGTAGGTAGGCAGGAGGGACAGGACATGCTTTATGATGGCAGGGGAGTGAACTGAAGTGCTTTGTCATGTATCCCCTAACTTAATTCTTAGTCCTAAGGGCAACCAAGGACATGGATGTCTTCCTTCTCATACTTCCTTCTTTCTCTCTTTCTTTCTTTCTTTCTTTCTTTCTTTCTTTCTTTCTTTCTTTCTTTCTTTCTTCCTTTCTTCCTTTCTTCCTTTCTTCCTTTCTTCCTTTCTTCCTTTCTTCCTTTCTTCCTTTCTTCCTTCCTTTCTTTCTTTCTTTCTTTCTTTCTCTCTCTCTCTCTCTCTCTTTCTTTCTT
>PVJD01009973.1:0-57606 GCA_004026545.1 Mormoops blainvillei
CCAAGTCTTATTATTTAAGAAATACATTTTGTAAACCAAGCTGCCATAGTGATACCTCTGATGGATCGGGGCAAAAGAAGTTGAAAAGGACTCACCATTCTAGGTGCCATTAAGAGCGTCAGTGATTCATGGGAAGTGGTCAAAATATGAACAACAGTTTGGAAGAAGGCGATTCCAACCCTCCTGGCCGACTCTGAGGAGTTCCCGACTTCAGTGGGGGAAGTAACTTAGGACGTGATGAAAACAGCAAGGGAACTTTTGGGTTGGTCAAAAAATCCATATGGTTTTCTCCCACAAAGTAAAAGACACATTTTTCATTCTCACCAATAAATGTATTGATTTGGATATTTGGAGTATATCAGCTACCTCCTGCACGGTAAAATGCTGATGGTTCTCAAATAAAGTCTCGATTTGACCGCTATCAACGTCAACTGGTCTACCTGACCGTGGACCTTGTCCAGTGAGAAACCTCCAGCACGAAACTTCGCAAACCACTTCTGACACGTTGGTCAGTTACAGCACCTTCTCCACACACTGCACAAATCTTCTTTTGGTATTTCATTTGCCTTTTTGCCTTTCTTGGAACAATAAAGCATAATATGCCAAAAATGTTACATAGTTCCTTCCAACTTCAATATTACAATGGCTACACAAAAATTCAGCAATTTTTTTTAATGACAGCTGTCACAATACAGTCTAACAAAACAGTATCGAATGAAGACAACTAAGGAGCTACTAGAGTCATCTTATTTAAAAAAAAAACAAAAAATTTATTGGTCAACCCAACAGACCTTGAAGATGGGACTGAATTGAATTGCTACGATCTCATGACAGAACTGGAACGGATGAGGAGGTGCTTACGGATGAGCAGAAAGCGGTTTCTCGAGATGGAATCTACTCCTGGAGAAGATCCTGGGAAGACGGTGAACGGACAACAAAGCACTCAGAACATCACACACGCACAGATGACAAAGCAGCGGCAGGGTCTGAGGACTGGCTCCAGGGAAAGAGAGAAAGGGGAAACAAGGCAAAAAAGGAAAAAGAAAAAGCCCTGGCTGATGTGGCTCAGTGGACTGACCACTAGCCTGTGGACCAAAAGGTCACCGGTTCAATTTCCAGTCAGGGCACATGCCCAGGTTGCAAGCCAGGTCCTGGTTGGGGGTGTGCAAGAGGCAACCGATCGTTTCCTTGCTGTTTCTCTCCCTCCCTTCCCCTCTCTCTAAAAGTAAATAAAATCTTTTCTTTTTAAGTTCATCATAAAAAACAAAGAAAAAAAAAAGAATGAATGAACCTCTACAATTACCTTAATTTCAGAAAATAATGACGTTTTAAATATTTTTTAAAAAGGGAAACCATAATTTCGGGATTAAGGATAATGCCTCCCTTTGAAAAAATAGTTTTTTAAGAAAAATATAGAAAAACTCACCTCATTACACTAATTTTGTTCATCTCACCAATATTACAGACCAGCATTTGAGAACCTCTGTGGATATCACCACCACCCTGACATGTGAAATGAAACTAGGTCGCTCTGAGCCATTAATTTAGACCATTAGCTCACCAGCTCACATCTGTACATTCTGCTATACCATGAAGTCAAAAATCTCTGTAAAACATTTGTTTCCATCAGCTACCTACGCATTTTAAGAAACACTGGTAGCCTCTGTGGCACCCTTGGGCAAGCCACGGCTCTGCTTTAGCTGGAGCTGCCCTCCATGTCAAAGGGACTGCCCTCAGGCAGTACTGCCCACTTCTCTTCCAAACGTCCCTCACATCCCAGCACCCGCTCGCTGCCCTGCAGAAATGCCGGCATCTGCTTAGTGGACAGGGAGGGCTCTCCTGTTCCCGCTCCCGCAGAGGACACTGAGCGGCAGAAGGATTCCTGCTGCACCTGACAACACCCTCTGCCCCCCAGTCTCTCTGGAATGCCAAGCGAAGTAACAAGAACACCTTTCAGACACCTACCCAACGGTCACCAAATGGAACTTGAAGTTCTGTTTCTCTACATGCTCTTTCCGGCTAGCATGACCATCAGACGGAAGGCAGGTTCCAAAGGGAAGCGCTGCCACATGGCCATCAGTTCCAAGCCGAGCCCTCCGCAGAAGAGCACCGCGGTGCAGACTGTGGCCAGGAGGAACCAGAACCTGCAGGGCCTGCGATCAAAGTCCCGGATCTGCGGCGGGACCTGAAGCCAGGGCTGTGACCTCTTGCACCTTGGTTTCCTCACCTGTGAACTGGGAACAGTAAGCATCCCTGTCTGGGAGAGCAGAGCTGCTGTGATACCCGCTTAAAGAGCCGAGAACAGTGGCCCGCACGTGTTATCCTCACAGATCCTAACTGGAAAAGAGAGGAAGAAAGACAAGGTCGCTGTGCAGCAGCGAACAGGCTCCAGGGGGCCTGGAGTGGCACATGCTGCTCACAAGAGCTGAGGGTGCACCTCTCCCAAGCCCACCTTCAGTGGCAGCTTAAATCGAACATGACAGAAGTGTCTGCACTGGAAATCAACAAACACTACAAACCAGGAAGCTCTCTTACTCTCCCAAAGAGCCGATGGTCAAATCACTGGAATTCTACTTGGCCTGGAAGAAATGGAGACGCGAGTCCCTGGACAGCGGTCACTAGCTGTGCAATGAGCTAATCAACAAACGAGACCCTGTCTAAACTGGGGGCGGGGAAGGGGGGAGACAACAAAAAATGGCCTAACTGAAACAGATGAATAAAAATCCAAAATCAGAAGTGAGAAGAAGAAATAACTACTAGGACAGGAGTAAATTAAAATGATGATAAAGACGGTAATTCACACAAGCCTGTGCTCATGCATTCGAAGCCTGGACCCCCTAGACCACTGCAGATCCCATCCACAGCCTGCGCAGGGGCAGAGCCAGCCTCTAGAGCAAGGCCTGGGCTCTGCCTGCAGGGCCCCGGCACACACTATGAGCTCCTCTAGGACAGGGCTGTGCCCCACGGCCCCTTTATACCCTGGACCGTGGTTCCAGGCTGGACATGCGCCGTCTGGGGGCTCACCAGACCAACCCGTCCACAATCCCAACATGTGTCTGAAAGGCAGGCCCGCTCTGAGATGGCTGCAGGGCCAGTGGGCGAGCAGGGCGAGCAGCCGAGCAGATGGGGGCACAGGGCCAGAGTCTCGGCTCCTGTCTGTGTGACTTGGCAGGTGTGGGAGGCTCCAGCTGTGCCCAGTGTTCACTGTCCCCTCAACAGCACAGAGGTTTAGGTGGATACATGGCCGCCCCTTTCAGCCTAACTGTCCCGCCTCTCCACAGCCAGCTACAGTCAGGTGACAAGGCTCTGGGAAAGGGATGGGCACGGAAGTGACATTGGGACCTCAGGCCTTACTGGGTGTGACCTCCTGGGTCCTTCTGGCCCTCCTGTCCCCTGGGAGATGGCGAGAAGCAGCACCACCCTTGGGACTCCACAGTTGAGAGCCAGGGGAGGAGGCAGGTGGCCAGACCGGGGCAGACTGCTGCTGAGAGAGAAACGCAGCCCCACCTCACGTAAGCCACTGCTCTTTGGGGCCATTTTGTTGCACAACACGGTCTGCGCCTTAACATGTTTGATTAAGTTTCTCAACCTCCCTGAGCTTTATCTTTTTCATCTATAAAATGATAACGTTTTCTTCAAAAGGTTATTGAAGAGTTAAGTAATGCACCAGGCATTGCCCTGGTTGGTGTGGTTCAATGGATTGAGCGCCAGCCTGCAAACCAAAGGGTCACTGGTTCAATTCCCAGTAAGGGCACATGCCTGGGCTGCGGGCCATGTCCTCAGTAGGGGGCGCATGAGAGGCAACCACACACTGATATTTCTCTCCTTCTCTTTCTTTCTCCCTTTCCCTCTCTCTGAAAATAAATAGAATCTTTTAAAGTAAAAAAAAAAAAAACAAAAAACACCAGTTATCTACTGAGTGCTCAACCAATACCTGAATTTACTGAAAGAGTGAAAAAAGATGTGACGTCACTGACATGTATTATGAACTCAACACGGGTTCATTCCCTCCCCTTTTAACATGAGTTTTAATACATGTCCGTGTGGCTGCTCGTCTTACGCACAGCAAGAGAAGAGGAGGTTGAGAGGCCTGTGAAGGCTGAATGCCGGGCCTCCTGGTGTGAAAAGCCCCCTGCCCAGCACCCCTTCCTGACCACCAATCACTTACCACCAGCGGATGCTACCCCTTGGTTTGGAGCCGTACACAGGGGAGAACGTGAGCAACTCAAACAGTAACAACACACACACAAAAACTAAACGAGAGTGGTCATCCTTTCCAAAACAGCAGAACGAGACTCCCACAGGGACACGGGATGAAAGGGCATGTTGTTAATGATGAGACCAGGACCGGCCCCGGCGGCCCAGGACTGGCGGGCGCGCCGCCAGCACCAAGAGTGCCCGCATTCCAGGCTCGCAGAGCGCAGCCTGCGCCAGGCCTTCCTCCCGCAGAATACACTGAAATTCCCCGGGAAGGTCTTATGTTTTCAGGGACCCTTTCATTTTCATATAATTTTAAAGTCAGCTTATCAATTCCACCTGCCCAAGCCCACACACAATTCTTGAGTTTTTGGATTGAAATTATGATGAATTTCTACATCAGTTTTGGGAGAACTGGCACATTTACAACATTAAGTTTTCCGATCCGAAACCAGAGTATATCTGTCTGCTTACTCAAGCCTTCTTTAACTTCTCTGAAATTTCCAGGGTCTCGAAGCTTTTATTATATTAGTCCTAGGTACTTTTTACTCATGATGCTTCTATATGGAGGACTTTTTAACTGCAGTGTGCTGACGGTATATGATAATTAATATTTTTATAAGCTGATTTTGTATCCAGTAACTTCCTCCATGGTCATTAATTTGACTGTTACCTTTAGAGTGTTTGGGGCTTTCTACATATAGAATCATATCATCAATGAATAACAAGTTTTGTTCCTTCCATTTGAATTCTATTATCTTCTTTCCTATTTGTCTGATTCACTGGTCTGGTTCCCATCTTCATCATGACCCTCACCCGCAGTGTCCACAGCAAACAGCCGTCTTCCTCCTGCTTTCACAGGGCAAGTTTTCGCTCTCTCACTGAGCATAAGGGTTGCTAAAACTTTCTTTTGTCAGAATAAAGAAAAGTTCCACTACTTTTCCCACTACTCTGGAAGCTGTACGCTCTTTCCATCCTATAGTGGCCCCTCGGGTTGCGGGCTCTGCTTGCGGTGAATCGGCGCCTCCCTGAGCGCAGCTGGTACAAGCCCTCGGGGTTTTTACCTCCACTTACCCTGCCTTCTCGACTCACATGCTATGTCACGTCTTACAAAACTCACCCTTGATTTTAATCCGTAAGCCACTGCTACTGTCATTATTATAAATAATATTCATTTCTATTTGCTTCTCATTCTCTCCTGAATCTCAGTTCTTCCACTTGGGATCACTTTTTCTGCACATTCTTTAGAAGTATCTTTAGGAAAGGACTGCCAATGACCAACTCTTCGGTTTTTGTTTTCCTAAAAATGTCTATTTCCTCCTCGTTCTTGAAAGACATTTTCGCCTGAGAAGAACCAAATAGAACGTCTAGGAATAAAGAATACAATGTAAGGGTTTGGTATCAAATCCTTTACAGTGCAGAGGCAATCAGGGAGTCAGACAAGGGAAGTCGCCCAGGACAGAGCCTGGAGAAGTGGTGGAAACACAGCACAGGTGAGGCGGCGCGGGGGACCGTGGGGACATGAGCCCACAGCTTCTCGTTTCCACAGCTGCACGGGAGGAAGCAGCATTGGGCTCACCACTGTGCGGATGACATTAATCAGCCTTCTTTTTCTGTTTGTCTCCAGAAATCGGTCTTTGTCTTTGGTGCTCTGCAGGTTTACTCTCTCCAGACCAGCTATAAATTATCTTTTTATTTATCCTGTTTATGGTTCATTTGTCTCTTGGCATCTGCAGGCTGGATATGTTCACCAATTCTTGAAAATCTTTAACATTTATCTTTTCAAATAATAAATCTGCCCCCATCCTCATGTCCCCTCATGAATCACCCATTAAACACACAGCAGAGACTCTCCCCCCGCCGCCCGTGCCGCCTCACCGCTGCTGCGCTTGAAAAGAGGAAGAGTACCTCCTCCCCAGGCTCCGTCCCGGGGGACTTCCCTTCTCTGGTTCACTGATTACCTCTGCGATGTACAGGATTCGATACCAGACCCACATTCAGGGTGGGGCAAAAGTGAGTTTACAGATGTTTTTATGGAAAATAAAATAATAATATTTAATAATACAAGAATAACCTGCTTTGTATACTCATAATTGTAAACCTACTTTTGCCCCATCTTGTACTGTATTCTTTATTTCTAGACACTCGTAGACACTTCTTTTTCAAACAGATCACCTTTCATAGCTTCCTACAGATATTACAGGCTCTGTCTCCACTGGTTTTCACTTGCGGTGCCTTATTTCCCTGCGTGCTCGCTCAGTTTTGTCTGTGTACTAATCAATACCCTAAAAAATACCTGTAAGGATTTTCTGCATCTTAGGATTCCAGTCACTCCCGCCAGAGAGGGTTTGTCTGCAGGGTGCCTGAAGGCATTACCAAGCCAGAAAGCAAACTAAACTGGCGCCTGATGACCCAAACCCCCAGGTAGTGTAACCCTAGGCCATGGGTCCTCGCAAAGACCAACCCGGAGCCACAAGACTTTCCCTGCTTTCCCGCTGTTGTCCTGCCGCACTCAGTAAAAAGGTAACCATGCGGGAACAGGGATGGAGTGAGGCAGGCATGCCTCTAGTCCACCCTAACTCTGAGAACGCAAACGGCCTTCAGCGTCCACCTGGCTCAAGGATGGTCCCTTCAGGTTCCCACCGCGACAGGACTGCAGACTTCCGCCTTGGCGCACACCCAACGGGCCTCTGAAGTCAAAGCCCCACTTGGTCCAGGTGACGGAGTGCTCTCATGGCAAAAGCAGATCCCATCCCATTGTGCTTAAAGTGCCTTTCTGGGCTCTTATTTTTTGTTAAATTTTGGTCTAGAACTTCCTTGCTGTATTGTCAGTTCTTTAATTTCTCTTTTTCTTTTCTTTTCTTTTTTTCTTTGAATCCAACAATTTTAGTTGTTTTCCATAGGGATAGGCTGAAAGGACAGAGGTTAGTCCAAATCACCTGGCCTAACATTTATCATAAACATAAGGCACTGCTATTTTTCTTACAAAACATACCTGATACACAATTCTATACACTGAAATTTATATTCTCTCATTACTTTGAAGAATTATTCCACTTTCAGTTGGTTTCTACTCACGCTAATGAGACACCTGTTGTCCACCTAACAGATGTTCCTCTGCGGGTGATCTCTTACCGCTGCCCGAAGAGCGTTCTGTCCTTTGTGCTACATGATTCCAATGTACAGGTGTGTGCTTCTTTTCACTGACACTGCTTGGGACACAGTGTGCTTCCATTCTGGGATTCCAAGGACACATTTACTCACATTTTTCTTCTAGCCTCCAAATTCTCTTAATCTCATTTTCCATCTCCCATCTCACAGGGCTGCACACTGTGTAACTTCAGATATATATTCCAGTTCACAACTGTCTTCAGCCATGTTTAATTTGTCTAATCCATATAGACTGAGTTTTTAATTTCAACTTTCTTTTTCATTTCTGAAAGTTCTACTTGGATCATTTTGATACTTTGCATTACTAATTTTCATTCTATATGTAATTCTTCAAACATTTCATGTATTATTATGTACACTGCATCTACTTATTCAGTATCTGCAGGCCTCAGGGCATCTAATTTTGCTAACTCTTCCTCACAATGGTGCATGTGTTCTCTGATGGAAAGTTCAAGTTTGCTTAAATTTAATCTATGAAATCCCAAGGGCCTACATAGTCAGTACTTTAATCTGAGGAGGGCTTATGTTTTCTTCAGCAAGGAGCAAAGGACTGCTGTCATAATGCTACTGTTCCTTTTTCTTTTTCTCTTTTGGTCTTTAAAGCAGTATCTTAATTTTTAATGCGCCAAAGTGATCACAAGAAGCTATATTTACTGTCATTTATCCAGCATCTAATTGGAGTGCAATGTGAGAGCTTTTCAGGAGCACCCGATCTGCTGGACGCACAAGTCCCTCCCGCCTTTCCTCATCTTCTACAAGGACAGTGTGTTCTGCATGGCACCACGACAGTGTAAGGCTCTGGCTCACGTGAGCCTCGCTACACATGCAAGGTGCACCCCATTACACGTGTGGCTGCGCCTCATGCGTCACTGTGCCCGTTTTACCTGGGTCACTCTTTGGTTTGGAGGGACCAACTAATTTTTCTACAACATAGCATCTCAAAACCAGACTCAGGAGGATCAAAAAACAACCAGAAGACAACAGACTATTTGCACCCTTCCAAACTAAATTTCGCTGTCGCCCATCTTTGAACTTCCCCTTACACAGTATATTGGCATAAATAACACAGTAAAGCACAATCAAAAAGGAAACCCATCTTACCTTCTGTGGAAACTTCTTGTTTAAATTTTGTATTCAGGTAAAATATAAAAACATTTGGGGTTTTTTCTTGGAGTATATGCAAGTTTAAGAAAAGAATTTTCATTCAGTTGATTTATAATCTCTTCACCTGAAAAATAAAAGGGAAAAGTCTTCTTTTAAGTTCTGCTACTGTAAATTAAATTGCCAATATGGTACGAAAAAGGAAAACAAAAATCAGAATCTTCACTTAGTTCTGAGATTATCAGGACACTCCAGGATGAAGAAACCACACACTCCCTTGTTGCTGCTCCTTCCGGAAAGCCTGGCACCAACAAGACCGCCATCACCCTGTCTCACTCCTTAGCTCAGCGGCTGGGCTGTCACGCACAGACCTCAACACCGTGGGAGGGATCTCTATGGAACTGTCCAGTTTCGCAACTTTACACAATCACCTTGAATGCATCTTCCTGCCCTGGCCAGGAAGCTTGGTGGGTTAGAGCGCCATCCCAACATGCCAAGGCTGCAGGTTCGATCCCCAGTCAGGGCACACACAGGAAGCAACCAATGATGCAATAATAAGTAGAATGGCAAAATCAATGTTTCTCTCTCTCTCTCTAAAATCAATAAGCAGGAATTTTTTCTAAAAAATTAAATGCACATTCCTGGTCCCAAAGTGGCTGGCACTCCGTCACAATGTCTCTAAATACCATTTCCAAGCCCAGTGACCAGCACTGTGTGGTGGGTTACGGACTCCAAGGCCTAAAGCAAAAGCAGAGTCACACGGAGCCTGGGGCTACTCAGTGCACATCTGCAAGAAGCCAGGGTTTTATCCTTTGAAAGTCAGACTTTCGCAGTAGCAATGTTACCATTCTAGAATAGAAGAGTCAATCAGCAAAAGTAATATTAAGATCTTTTTGGATCCGATCAGAAGAAATCAAATGGAAAAAGGTATTTTTGAAGCTACTGGGGAAATGTGAACATGGACTAGTATGAGATGGTGTTAAGGAATTACTGTGATTTCCCTTAGCTGAAAAATGAGATGATAGCTATGTCTTTAAAAATAAAAACTGCCCTTATTAGAAAAAGTGAAATACTCATGATGAAATGACATTATTTCTGGGATTTGCTTTTTAAATACTTCAAAAAATAAGAACCAAACAAAGTTTAAGTGTCAGAGGGAAAGGGGTAGATGAAAAAAAAAAAAAAGGCAAAACGCTGATGGCCGCCACTGGCTGACAAGTACAGCAGAGTCCGTCGCAGCGCGCCCTCCACGCCTGCGTGGCGTTCTTTTTAATTGAATGTATTGAGTGACGCTGGTTAATAAAACCATATAAGTTTCAGGTGTACATTTGCATATTTTTATTTTTTAATTTTTTTTCTTATGAAAAGGAAAGGAACTATTTATTCAAAAGTTATACAGGATTAAAATAATGGCAGTATTTTTCCATTAAATCCCACTCCCTTAAAAATAAAAGAAACACCCACAAACACACACAGTCCTGCCTCCCCTTGCCACACCAGGTCCGTCAGAGGTACTATCTCTTGGGAAAAGAAATAGAAGTCTGTAGCTTAGCTAGGCAGATTCCCATTTTAACGTTCTGGCTTCTCGCAGCCGTCTGTGCTCAGCTAGGCTTCTGCTCTTAATCCAAAACCACATGGCCCTCCTCATGGTGGGCTGGTAGGGGTCCTTCTGCATCCTTTCAAACCATTTGGACAAGACTCGTGTTTTTAAATTTCATATAAAAATCAAACAAAAAAAAAAGGCAGTCAAAGTTGTCCTAGTAAACCAGAAAAGAGTCAACATTGCCACCTTCTAAAATAGGTAAATCTTACATCTAACATTTCATAATTCAGATTATAAAGGTAAATAATTCAACAAAAGTGGTTTTTCAGCACTTTATACAAAGTTTTCAAAATAAGAGAGAATTTCTAGCCCTGGCTGGTGCGGCTCAGTCGACTGAGGGCCAGCCTGCAAACCAAAGGGTTGCTGGTTTGGTTCCCATAGGACACATGACTGGGTTGCGGGCCAGGTCCCCAGCTGGGGACACATGAGAGGCAACCAATCAATGTATCTCTTGCACATCAATGTTTCTCTCCCTCTCTTTCTCCCTCCCTTCCCCCTCTCTAAAAGCAAATTTTTAAAAATCTTTCTTTAAAAAAAGAAAGAAAAAAGTACAAATTCAACTAAGCAGGAACTGGAGGAAGCATGGGCACCTGTTCCCCAACAGCTGGGACATCAGGAGGGACATGCAGCCAGGGAATGAGTGTACCTTCTGCACAAAGAGCACACATCCTGAGCGCTGTTGTCCCCCCGGCCCCCCACTGCAGCGCGCAAGCCCCCCGTCACCTGTGTCCTCCAGCCCAGATTCTGCCATCACCAATGGCAGGTCTGTCTTCCTACCACACCCTCAGGGTCTCATTCGAAGCCCCAGGTTTTCCTGTGGAGTCATCCTCCCCAGCCCTATCTCCACCTCCTTCCCTAAACACAAGAATCCCCTGATGTCCACCCAGGAAAAGGCCACCTCTGCCTTCCCTCCCAGACATCCCGACCAGAAAGGGGGTCAGCATTCTTGTAGGTCCCATGGCTATTTTAAAGGCCACCTTATATCTTCATTCTAAAACCTGGTTTTGACCCTTTTGCTTCTGGCCAAGGTGAAGTAACAGGGAGCAGATTTACCTTCCCACCTGCAACAGCTAAAAAAAACAAACAAACAACAGAAGGGTAAAACACATGAAATGGGTTTCAAGACACAGGACGTGAGGCAACAAAGAGCAGTGGTCCCTGACAGAGGGACTCAGGAGGAGGCCTTCCCCTGCCCAGCTTTAGGCCTGCCCAGCAGCTCTGGGCCCTGGCAGCGGAGCCCGTGGCATCCAGCAGTGTCCTGGGGCCAAGGTGCTGCTGTCCCAGGCAGAGCACTGCGGGGCCCAGAGGTGTGCAGGCTCCAGACAGGCCCTGACCAGTGCCCGCACGTGACGCAGACATCCAAGCCAGGCAACACATCACTCGAAAGGGTTAATGTTCAATGGGAACAACCTTCTGAGTTCACAGGGAGCCAGGGACAGTCCCGCTCCCAGTCACAGTGGAAAACTTCCTAATCCTCGGGGCACTGCACAAAGTACTCAGAAGACTTTTGCCTCAGGTTGGGGCAAAATTAGCCCTAGACTAAACATTACTTTGGCCCCACCTAACGAAGCTTAAAAGTAAGACCCACACAAATCAAACTGTTTCCAAGTAATTTAACCCCATCCCAGAACAAAGGTCAAGAATATTTATAGAAATACAAAAATACCCAGCATCCAACAACATAAATTCAGGGTCTTGGCATCCAATCAGAAATTACCAGGCATGCAAGCAAGCAGGAGATGAGGAACTATGATAAAAAGAAAAATCAATCAAAACCAACCCAGAAATGACACAGATGATAGAATTAAGTAGACAAAGACATTTAAATGGTTGTTATAACTGCATTCCATATCTTCAAAATCCAAGAGGAAAGATTAGACATGTTAAATGTAGACATGAAAGACACACAGAGACCCAAATAGAATCATAAAAATACGCACTCCAAAGAAACGCAGAAACAGAGGAAAAGGGAACAAAGAACACACTGTCCATTCCCTGTAAGCTCTACTCCAGGGCACCTTAAGCAGGACAGCTACAGGGCACAATCTTGTTCTGTTTCCTACCCCCACCCCTGGCTCCCTAACCACACCAACCCTCGCCACTTCCTGAACATGCTGAGGTCCCTCACAGCCCGCACTGCACAAGGGCCCTCGGCCCGGACGCCCCTCCTCCCGCCTCCCCTCCTCCCGCCTCCCCTGGCTGGCAGAGTCCCACCTGCTCTTCAGTCCAAACTTCACCCACAGCCACTCGACCAGGCAAGATTTCCGGGGCCCCTCCTCAGCACTCACACACACGTCTGTTAATGCCCCTTTTAGAAAATCACATCACAATAATCTGGTTTGAAATATTTTTATTTTAAATTATAAAAATTTCTTAAAATATAAAAAGGCACGAGTATGACAAATACCTACATACTGAGATTTAATAAACGTTAACAATTGTTCACACGTCTCCTACTTAAAAAAAGTTTTAAAGATTTTATTTATTTTGAGAGAGAGGGGAAGGGAGGGGGAAAGGGAAGGAGAGAAACATCCATGTGAGAAAGAAACATAAACAGCCTGCCTCCTGCACACACCATGACCTGGGACTGAACCTGCAACCCAGGCCTGTGTCCCAACAGGGAATCGCACCGGTGACCCCTCGCTCCCTCACTTCAAGGGACGATGCCCAACAAAGCCACACCGGTTCGGGTTAAAAAAAAACAACTAATACACTGAGGAACCACAACCCATTCCACTCCCTTCCTCCTCAGGGACGATCATTGACCTGCAGCACCCATAACTGCATCCTTTCACTATTCAGGTGCCTACAAGTGATGCACCGTTTTATGAATATACTGAAATACTCTCGTAACGTATACATGGACTCTCCGATTGTTTTAAGCTCAACTTCATACTTTAGAAAACTATCTATACTGGAACAGGTAGTTTTAATGCTTTCACTTAAATACAGTAGGCACTATTCTTTTATATAAAAAGGTACTTTTTGCCCACACCCCTACTGAGGCACTTTCCGGTTGCTGCCAATTTATCAGCGTCATACACAGGGCTGCTTGGACATTTTGAACATGACTGCTTTTGTGCAGTGAGTGTCCCTCAGCTTTTACTCTCCTGGATGCAGAGCTGCTGGGTCACAGGACAGACACCGTCCAGGTCAGCAGGCACGAGGCCATCGCCTCCAGAGTGCTTCCCTGTATCTGCGCACCAGCCCAGCGTAGCTCACACGCAGGCAGTTCGCCACAACCCCAGGGCACAGGGGAAAATCACGAGACTGGCCCAAGCCACAGGTTAATAAATGTCAGTTCTTGAACTTGAACCCAGGTTGGCTGACAGCAGAGTCCATGTTCTCTGTCTCCACATGACACCAAATTCCAGCCCAGTCAATAAACAAAAAAAGGAGGTATCCAAGCAGGTGCAGAAGGAGTGAGGCAGGTGGGAAAAGATCACATGAAGGCACTACCAGGGCTGCACAGCCTAGGGAGGGCCACTGGCAGAGCCCGGCAAGTGGCGGAGCAGGGCTGAGGGGGAATGAGCGCCGGGGGAGGGGTGCGGGTCTTCAGAGTGGAGCTATGGTCTCTCTGTAGGTGACGAAACGTTCTGGAGTGAGGGGTAATGGCTGCGCAAACTTGTAAATATACTAAAAGCCACTTGACTGTACACTTTAACGGTGGATTTTAGGGTATGTGAATTATACCTTAATAAGAAAAAATGAAGCAGTCGGTGCGCTGACAGGCGGGAGTCAAATTCCCGAAGAGACGCTCCAAGAGGTCTGACTGTCGAAAACAGTCCAGACAGAGGCCACCAGGTGTGAAGAGAGAATGAGAGTCAGGCCCCACAGAGCCGGACCCTAACAGAGAGGACAGGTCCTGCAAGGCTCCACAGGGGTTCCTCTGAGAGAGGTGGCCTGGCAGGCACGCAGGCTGGGAGCATCCTATCTTCCAGCCCCAGAACTGAAAGGCCCAGTTTCCTGCGCCTTGGGGCACCCCTAGGTGGGGGGTAAAAATGCTGAGCTCCCAGGGTGGGTGGAAGGGTTGACTGGGGTAAAGTTCAGGGGGTGCCTGGTGGACATTAACGCTCCTGGTGCTCACAGTGGGAGGTGCGACTTCTACAGAGGGTGTGCCTGCTGGCTGGGACCTCAGCTCCGAGACAGCTGCCTGGTCTGAAGCTGAGCCCCAACAGTTACTGACCTAAGTTTCTTAAACTCTCTGCGTCTCAGTCTCCCCAACTGTAAAACGCAGATGACGACGGTGTATATCTCAAAGGGTCAACGCAAGTATGAAACGAGATAATCTGCATAAAATGCTCAACACATGCCTGGCACACAGTGAGCGCCCAGTAAGTGTTGGTGACTGTTATCGGTAGGGAGCAGGAGACTGTCAATCAGAGGAGGCTTCCCTGAGGAAACATGGTTTGAGTTTCATTCACTTTAAATTAATGGCCACAAACCTCAAGTGAACATTAAATATAGCCTGACAATCCTACTCTCTCTAGGAAGCTGGTTTCCCTCTTAAGGCAATCGTGACGAATTTCAGATGAGCACTAAGTCTGTGTAGTTCCTTGCATCTGCCCATCTCGTGGCTCCTGTGACCTGCTGTAACCACCAGAAGCTGCCGTGACCAGAACAGAGGGACAGCTGCCATTTGAGCCTCTGCATCAAGAGGCTTCATGGCTTCCACCCTCGGCCCCTCGGAACCCTGTGCCCAGTGTATGAAGACCCAGCCTGCCTCCCTAGGGCGACCAGACCCTGCAGAGAGGTCTGAACACCCAGCCAAGGCCTGCGTCCAATACAGACGCAGAGAGGAGGCATCCGGCTGAGCCCGGCCCAAACTGGGCTCAGCCCCCAGACTGACGACAGGACGTGAAGACTGCTGTTTTCGGTCACTCGTCAGTGGGGCTGTAGACTGCCATAAATAACTGACATAACCCCCATTTTATTCCTTCTCCTCTTTTCTGCCCCCTCCAACATCCTCACCCCTGAATTCACGGAAAAGGCAAAAGGTCCCTCCCGTTAATCTGTATAATCTGCTCCCAAGGCCAGCCCCTCCCCCACTGTCCAGTCCCCACCCCTCACCCCTTCCCAAGGTTGCTCTCCGTGCGCTCCTGTCTGTGTGCACGTGCACAGCCTGCCCCACAGACACTGCCCCAGTCCCTGCCCCTCTCTGGCCTCTCTCTCCTTCACCCCCCAAGCTGCTTTTGTCAAGGAGGCCAGTAACTGCCGAGGATGGCCTCTCAGTCCTCACTTCATTCAACACCTCGTAGCCTGATATGGGGGAAGTCCCAGCCTTTCTTAGGCTCCTGGGCACCACAGCCTCCTAACTCCCTGCCCAGCAGAGTGCACCATCGTCAGCTTCCACTTCCACCGTGAGTGGATGTGCCCCACGCTCAGTCCCGCTCTCTCTTCCCTAACTCTCTGATGGGCACATGTAGCTCAGAGCTTGAAAGTCCAGTCTGAGATTTCTGGTCCCAGATACGGTGGAACAGCGTGCTGATAATTATAAACTCTGGACAAAATATTAAAAATGGGCTATTTGAAGGTATTCGAGACCAACTGAAGACACTGAGAAACTGGAGGGAACAGGATCATGGGAAGAAGGGAACAGAAACATGAGCGTGCACTGAGGGCACCCCCCGCTGCTCAGAGCTGGGCGGCACTGCTCAGGTCAGACAGTGCTTATGCTGTCTTTCTGCTGGAGGAAAAGAGGTCAGAGGTCGGGGTTCAGAACAGCTGAAAACTGAAGGGAAAATCCCCAAAATCTGCATTAAAATTCCCCCCAAATCCTTGGCTGACTCCTAAACTACACACAGCAGGATGAGACGCCAAGAAACCAAACGGAAAAAGAAGTCAAGCCCACAGAAGCGGGGCAGAAAAGGGGAGTAAGAGGCACAGACGCCCAGCTCCGGGGTGAGCTGGTCTGAGGGCTGAATGTGAACTTGGCGAGTGCAGCTGACAACACTGTGCTGTGTGCCTGAAATCTGCTGAGGGGGCACAACTGAGGTGTTCTCACCAAAAAAACAAGTATGTGAGGTCGTAAGTGTGATAATTCACTAGATGGGGAGAATCCTCTCACAATGGTTTACATATATAAACCTACGATGTACTTTAAATATCTTACAATTTTATTGGCCCATTATGCCTCAATAAAGGTGAGACAGACAGGCAGGGAGAGGGAGAGAGACAGAGACGAACCAGCCAAGCAGAAAGCAGCTGTTGTGAGGTGAAAGAAATAAGCAAAGATTTTAGCCGTTGTCCAGCACTGGGAGACAGAATTTGGAGTTTGAGTTCTTCCATATTAGAAGGATTTTCCATGGAAACCCCAGAAGAATCACGCCTCCCAAGTAGAAACCATGTTCCAGAACTAAGGGTTGCACTCTAAAACTTAGGCAAAAACAAAACAAACCCACCCGTGAAAAGCTTCTACAGGATCGAGATGACCTCCCAGTCACTTAACGACTGGCCCTAACAAAACTTAGCCCTCTCTAAGAGGGAGTAACCTAAACCAGAGTCTCTAGGATGTGATGTCCACAATGTCCACCACACAACAGAAAGTCACTAGACATGCAAAGAAGAAAAGTCATGACCATGATCAAGAAGGAAAAAAAATCTGCAGAACCCACAAATGACCATATGTTGGACTTGGCAGATGAGAACTTCAAAACAGCAATTGAAATTATGCTAAAGGATTTTGGGGGGAAGGGCAGAAGGTATAAATAAGTGGGAGGTTAGCAGAGACTTGCAAATCTGAAAGAAGGACCAAAAGGAAATGCTAGAACTAAAAACAGTACCTGGAATTAAATGTCACTGGGTGGAATTAATAACAGAATAAACAGAGAAGAAAAGCAATAAACTCACAAAATATACTCATGTAAACAGTGAGAGAATAAGTTTTAAAATATCGCCCTGCTCAGCGCCTGCGGGACAATGCGGAGCACCAGGAGGAAAGGAGGACAAGGCCATGGCCAAAAAGCTCCCAAAGCAGATTAGACACGCTAACTCGGAGCGCCGAGGGACTAAGTGAACCCCAGGAAGGGTAAGTACAAAAATATCAAACGTAGAAAATTACCATCAAACTGAAAAGGGAAAAAAAAGTTAATCAAAATAAGTAATTTATTTACCTAATAAAAACAAATATCTCAAACACAGCAGGAAAAGATATCAGGTGAATGATAAAATGATAGCTGACTTCTCACCAGAAACAACAGACACTCAAAGACAATGGAGTAACTTCTTTAAAGGGGTGAAAGAAAAAACTGCCAACCTAGAACTCTATATCCAGCAAAAATAACCTTCGACACTTACTGGTAAATAAGGACCCCTTCAGATGAACGAAGGTTGAGGGAATCTATCCCCAGCAAACCTACAGTATAAGAAATACTAAAGGAAGATCCTGGCTAAGTAGCTCAGTTTTCCCGATCCCCAGTTGCAGCATGTACAAGAATCAACCAATGAACACGTCAATAAGTGGACTAACAACAAAAAGATGTCTGTCTCTCTCCAAAATAAATAAATAAATAAATAAATAGTTTAAAAAGAAAGAAAAATACTGAGGGAAGAGCTTTAGGCTGAGGACAATGATCTCATCTAGAAATGTTATCTGCAAAAACAGTGAGGCACTTCCCAACTCATTCTATGGGGCCGGTTATCCTGATACCAAAACCAATGATATCATCTGAAAAGAGAGTCGTATGTAAGCAAATATCTCTTATGAATATCGACGCAAAAATCCTCAACAAAACACTAGCAAACCAAGGCCAGCCACACATAAAAAAGGTTCTACACTACACCTTAGGGATTCATCAGAATTCAAGGTTGCTTTGCCTTGACTGGTGTGGTTCAGTTGGTCGGGCTTCTGTCCCACAAAACAAAAGGTCGCTGGTTCGATTCCTAGTCAGGGCACATGCCTGGGTTGCAGATTCAGTCCCCAATTGAGCCATGTACCAGAGGCAACCGACCGATGTTTCTCTCTCGCGTGTTTCTCTCCCTCTCCTTCTTCCTCCCTTCCCTCCCTCTAAAAATAAGTAAACAAAATCTTTTAAAAAATAATGTAAGGTTGCTTTAAAACCTGAAAATCAATTAATATAAGATACCATATCCATAGAATAAAAGACAAAAACCAAATGATCACCTTAATAGATGCACTAGACAGATGCACAAAATCCAACACCTTTCATGGTAAAAACATTCCACACAATCGGACTAGAATGCAACTTCCTCAACCATGGAAGACCCAGTATCACCACTCTTGTTCAACACTGGATTAGAGGTGCTAGTCAGTACAATAAGGCAAGAAAAAGAAATGAGGCATAACAATTGGAAAGGGGGAGTAAAACTGTCTTTATTTATACATAATATGATTATGTACACAGAAAATCCAAAGTAACATACAACTACATTGTAAGAACTGATTAGTGAATTGTGCAAAGTTGCAGGATACATGATCAGTACACATAAACCAATTGCGTTTTTGTACATTAATAACAAGTAATTCACAAACAATGCAAAATATTTTAAATAACATCAAAAATATCAAATATCTACAAATATACTGAATGAAAAAAGTGCAACATCATACTAAAAACTACAAAAAAAGTTGAGAAAAATGAAAGATTTAAGTAAATGGAGAGATATACCACGTACACAGATCAGAAGGCCTGACATTAATTCAATTGTAAAACTGATCTATAGATTCAGTGTAATCCCAGACAAATTCCCAGGAAAAAAATTTTGTACAAATTGAAAAATGTAATCTAAAACTGGCAGAAAATTTTATAGAGAAATAAAAGTGAAGTTCTTGCCTTGGCCAGGTAGCTCAGGTGGCTAAAGAGTTGTCTGGATATGCCAAGTTATGGGCTCAATCCCCAATGAGAACACATGTAAGATGCAATCAATGAATGCATAAATAAGTGGAAAACAAATCAATATTTCTCTCTCTCTCTCTCTCAATTAAATAAATAAATATTTAAAGTGAAGGTCTTACATTGCCTGATTTTAAGACTTACCACTAAGTTACCAATTAAGAATTACCAGTAATTCAGAGAGTGTGGTGTTGAAAATTAGACCAATGGCACATAACAGAAAGCCCAGAAATAAGCTTACACACACATCTTAAAGTAATTTATAACAAAGTTCCAATGTAATTTAATGGAGAAAGAGAGCCTTTTCAACAAATGAAGCTAGAATAACTACATAACACATATGGAGAAAAAAGGGACCCTGTTTCCACCTTACCCAAAAAATAATGCAAGATGGGTCATTCGGGAAGTAGATCAGTATTTGCTTGGACGTGGAGGAGCAGGGAAGGGTGGGAGGGAGAAATCCCAAAGGGGCATGAGGAAACTTGAGGGATGACGGATAAATACACTACGTTTTTTTAAAAGATGTTATTTATTTTTAGAGGGAGGGGAAGGGAGGAAGAAAGAGAGGGAGAGAAACATCGGTAAGTTGCCTCTCGCACACACGCAGACCTGGGACCAAACTGACAACCCTGACCTGTACCATGATGGGGAATCGAACCAGCAGCCTTTTGCTTTGCCGGATAATGCCCGAGCCACTGAGCCACACTGGTCATGGCAGATACGTACACTGTCCTGACAGTGATGTTTACATGTGCATACATGTATCAAAACCTGCCAAATTTTATGCTTTAAACATGCAGTTTATTGCACATTGTATTCCAACAAAGCTGTTTAAAAAAAGATGAATCATAAACCTAAACAAAGAAAAATATTGACAAACCTTTACTTCATCCAAACTGTTCATAAAAAGATACCCTTAAGAAACAAATAGGCAAACCACAAGTAGGAAAAAATATTCACCCCTCACTTCCTCTCCTCCTCCTCCTCCCTCACTATATATGTATGCGTGCGCACATACACACACACATCATAAAGGTCTCAACCAGAATATATTTTTACAACTTCTAAAATAAATAATAAAAAGACAAACAATCCAATAAAAAGTGGGCAAAAGAACTAGCACTTCACAAGAGATACACGAATGGCCAATGAGCACGTGGAAAGCTGCTTGCCATTGTTACTCATTAGAGAAATGCAAATTAAAACCACAGTGAGACACCACTGCCACCTGAGTGGCTAAAACTAACAATAATGACAATACCAAGTGCTGACGTGGATGTAGAGAAACCAGGACTCACATATTACTGGCGGGAGTGTAAAATGGTACCAATTTGGAAAACTGTTTGGCAGTTTCTAAAAAGTTAAACACACATCTGTACTATGACACAGAATCCCACTCCTAAGTATTTACCCAGAAGAAATAACACATGTCCACAAAAGACACGCGTAAGGATGGTCAATGACTTCAGGTATAATAGCCAAAAAGTAAAAGTAACCCTGGATTCCATCAATAGGAAAAGAGTTAAACGAATGATATTTTCATACAAAGAAATACCACGCAAATTAAAAACCACACTACAGATACAGGCATCGAAATCAGTAACAGCCCCGGCTGGTGTGGCTCAGTGGACTGAGTGCCGGCCCGCAAACCAAAGAGTTGCCAGTTCGTTCCCAGTCAGGGCACATGCCTGGGATGCGGTCCAGGTCCCCAGGTGGGGGGATGAGAGAAGCAACCACACAATGATGCCTCTCTCCCTCTCTCTCCCCCTCCCTTCCCCACTCTAAAAATAAATAAATAAAATCTTTTTAAAAGATCTATAATAAATCACAAAAACATTACACTGAGCAAAAAAAGGACAAGCATAAAAAAGCATGTGCTTTATGACTTCATTTACATGAAGTTCAAGGACCTGCAAAATTAATCTATAATGATAAAGATCAGAAATACGGTTGTTTTAGGATTTTGAGTGTTGGTGTAATAACTGAAAACAAACACTATGGAACTTAGGGGTGATAGAATGTTCTATATCTTGGTATGCGTGATGGACACAATGGTGTATACATTTGTTAAAATTCATCATGCTTATGTGCTTAAGTTTTGTACATTACATTGGGTATAAAATAGTCAATAATTTTAAATGGTGGAATATTTTTAAAGACATAAAAGACCGGCCCTGGCTGGTGTGGTGTGCCAGCCTGCAAACCAAAAGGTCACTGGTTCGGTTCCCGGTCAGGGCACATGCCTGGGTTGCCGGCCAGGCCTCTGGTGGGAGGCGCACAAGAGGCAACCACACATGGATGTTTCTCTCCCTCTCTTTCTCCCTCCCTTCCCCTCTCTCTAAAAATAAATAAATCTAAAAAAAAAATTGGTAAAGAAATAAAAGACTAAAATTGCACATTCTGTGCTAACAAAAAGAGGGCGGCTTGCTGTACATGGATGTGACATGATTTCCAGGAGGGAGCAGATGGCTGAGGGACGGGGTGAGAAAGAGACCGACTTCCCCATACAAACTTCGGGTCTTCTGAACTGTATTCTGCATTCGGACCATCATGTGCACGACCCGCCCATGTACTTACTGGGGCCCCAGGCACGTTAGTTCCTGTGTGTGCCTCAGTGTTCTCATACGGCCACTAACAAGAACGGTAAAAGTACCTCATTCCATCGTTTTCAGAATGACGTGACTGCTGGGTTAGATGTCAAAACGTAGAGTTTAGCACTGGTTTTCACTCTCCGGTTTAGAGTAAATTCCACCAATTCCCCTCTATATGCCAAAATGTTCTCTCTCCCAAGGACACACAGATGATAAAGGGTAAAGCACTGGCCTTGTTTTTTTTTTTTTAATAAAGCTTTATTGGAGTACACATGTGTGCACACACAAAAGTTCCTGGTACATAGTCCGCTTCTCGGGAGGCCTCGGTCAGTCCCAGGCAGCGCCCAACACCGCAGCAGACGGTGGCGGGTCGGCGCTCGCTTCACGCGGGAGCGGGCAGCCTCTCCGGGGCCTGGGGCGCCCCCGGCGGAGCGAGCGCCGCCGCCCGGCCGCCCTCGGGCTCCCGGCTCTGTCGGCCGGGAGAAAGCCCTCCTTTCCGCCCCCAGTCCCTACGGACGCCCCCCGCCCGCCTGCCGCGGCGCCCACCGACCTGTGCCGTCACCCCGAGCCCACCTTCCCCTCCGATCGGCGCGTCCCAACATCTCCGCCCCCAAAGCCTCCTCCCCACGCCGGTCACCGAGGCGGACACCACAGGCCACAGCCCCTCCCCACGCCCCCCTCGCGAGCCCCCCCGCGCGCCCCCCGTCCCGCGCCACGGGGACGGCGCCCCCCGACGCCGCTCCCGCCCGCGTGCCCTCGGGACCCTCGCGCGCAGGGGGCCGCCCGGCGCCCTCGCAGGCGCTGTCCCCGCTCCTCCGGCCGGCGCGGCCGAGCGGGCAGCGAGCGCAGGAGGGGTGCGGGCCGGGCCGAGCAGCGGGCAGCGTGGGTGACGGTCCGGCCCGGGCGGCCGGGCGGGTCGAGCGGCAGGCCGCGGCGGCGGCGAGGCCGGGCTCCGGCAGCGACGCGGGGCCGGGCGGCCGGGGCCCCGGGGAGCGCTCAGGGGCCCGTGCGCGGGCAGTGCCGGCGGCCAGGACTCGCAGCGGCAGGAGGGGCGGGCGGGGGGCGCCGCGGCGACCGGCAGGGGCAGGAGGGGGCCGGGCGGGGCCGGCCGTCAGCGCACCTGTGAGCGGGGCGCGGGCGGCGGCGGGGCGCGGGGCCGCCGGCGGGCGCGGGCCGCGAGGGCAGGGCGGACGGCGCGGCGCCCGCCGGGTGGGCAGCGGCGGGGGCCCGCTGACGGGGCGGACGCGGCGCGGAGAGCCCAGGCGGCGTGTCGCGGGCTGGGGGCCGCTGGCGCGGCAGGGCGCGGGGCGCCGACACGGAGGCGCTGGCAGCCGGGGGCGCTCCCGGGGCACGGACGGGCGCGGGCGCTGAGGAGCCTGCGGGCGGCCGCACTCACCTGCCCCGCGGGCCGGGCGTCGCGGCGGCTCCTCGGAGGCCCGGGTGGAGGCCAGGGCGCTGGCGGAGGCGAAGCCCGGGCGGCCTGGGGCGGGCCGCACGCACATGGGCCCGGCCCGGGCGCGGCGCCTACGGATACGGCGCCCACGGACACCGCGCGGGCCGCCCGGCGCCTCGGGACCGGCTGGGGCCGCGAGCGGCGCTCGGGTCGGTCCAAAATGGCGGCTGCCGGGGGGCGCGCGCGCGCGCCGGGGGCGTGGCCTCGCGGGGCGCGCACGCTGGCGCCGGGGCGGGGCCGCGCGGGTGGGCGGGGCCGCGCGCCTCGGAGCCCGCGTGGTGCGAGGGCGCGGGGGGCGGGGCGGCTTTCCCTGTCTGCTTTTCCCTCGGCGGTGCTGCCGGGTCTCTGGGCAAGCTTAGGCAGCGTCTTACGGGGCAACGCATTGGCGGTGATACGTTTACTCACGCAACGTCCGCAACAGAAACACCCTTTCAAAGGGTCACACACCCGGGCCAGGTGTCTCCCTGTTCTCTAGGGGTGCCTTGAGTTCTGGCTGAAGTCCTCTCCCACTGGAGCAGCTGGATGACCTCCGAACTTCTTGGGCACGTACCCGGACGCGGCCGCAGCGAGCGTGGAGGTGATTACCCCGCCGCCCCAGCTGCGGTTCTTTCCTAATGGACTGGGAGCGCCTGAGCGGCGGCCAACAGCCTCGCTGTTTTTTCCAGGTGCCCCAGAGATTCAGTGTGTTTTGCACATTAAAATATGTGCCTATTTAACATTTGCTGGAATTGTATAATTCAACTAAACTAACTGATCTCTAAAATGAGAATTATCATTTCAGGTGTCAGCGTGACTCGTGGTAAAATGTTGGAAAATGAAATTGAGCAGTTAAGGAGTATCTACCTACCACTTCACAGCAGTTACCAATCCACCTGCAGACGCGGACGGAGACTTGCTCCTGCTGAGCTCGGTCGCGAGGGGGCGCGAGAGGGTTTGCTCCCGGCCTAGCTCTGCGGGCTGCAAGCACCGGCTTGGGCTGCCTGGCTTCCGGAGCAGACTCACGGGCAGAAACCCTCAGGGGAAGCCGTGCCCGGGATTTCCTGAGCCGTGATTGATAAATTTCTAGAGGCTCAGCATAAATATGGCTGAGAGTTCATATTCCAGGGAGACCCAGTCGTAGCGCACCCCACCCCATGGCAAGATTTTCCTCCAGGAGCATCAGCAGGTTCCCACTGTAAATATCAGAGACAAATCCCCTCGTGTTTCCACAGCAGGAAAAAGGGAAAAACAGTCATTCAAGAAACACCAGAGCACTCTGTTCTCTCTTTTTTTTTCACTTAAAAAATTTTATTGATTGATTTTAGAGTGAGGAAGGAAGAGAAAGAAAGCCAGAGAGAGAGAGAAGACTTTGATTTTTTTGTTCCACTTACTCATGCATTCATTTATTGATTCTTGCGTGTGCCCTGACTGGGGATAGAACCCACAACCTTGGTGTACGGTGGCAACACTCTTTAACAAGTGAGCAACCTGGCCAGGACAAGCAGAGCACTAGGTTCTCAACAAGGACAGCTCACTGGAGAAACTACCACACCAGAGCACGACTGTCGAGGGAAGGGAAATACCCAACTCCAGCCCCCCGGCCACCTGTCCCAGCCAAGGGGGAGAAGAAAACTGAGAAAGTCATGTAAAGGTACCATGCAGCACAGAGGCAGAGACTTCGCTGAGGACTGAGCCTAATCATAGGACCACAGGAAGGTCCCCTCCCACACCTCACCACCACATCACTAAGGTCTACTTACAGTAGCTCCTTTCACCTGGTGCACCACACGTCCCACTATCAAGAAAAAAATGACAGGGCACATCACAAGGCAAAAGACACCGGTTGAAGAGACAGAGTCAGCATCAGAACCAGACATGGCAGGATGGTGGAGTTATCACATGGCAATTTAAAGCAACTATGATTAACATTCTAAGGGCTCCATGGATAGAGTAGACAGCAGGCAGGAGCACGTGAGTGATGAGAGCAGAGATGGGAATCCTGAGAAAGAAGCGGAAGGAAAAGCTGGATATAGAAAGCACTGCAGCAGGAATGGAGAAAGCCTCTGGCGGGCTCATCAGCAGGCTGGAGACGGCTGAGGAAAGAACCTTTGAGCCAGAGGACCTACCAACAGAATCCTCAAACACAAAAGAAAAAAGGAATGAATATTGAAAGAAACAAAACAAAACAAAACCCAGAGAGAATATCCAAGGACTGTGGATATTCACTGCAAACGGTGTGACAGACACATAATGGGAACACCAGAAAGAGAAGATAGAAACAGAAGAAACATTTGAAATGATGCTACATTGTACTGAAAGTTCTAGCCTGTGCAATAAGGTAACAAAACAAAGTCACACAGATTAGAAAGGAAGAAGCAAATTTGTCTTTATTTACAAATGACCTGATTCTCTGTTTAGAAAATCCTAAGAAATCCACCAAATGAATCAACTAAAAACAATAAACTAGTTTAATAAGGTCACAGGATACAGTATTAATACACACACAGCAGTTATAATTCTATATACGAGCAACAAACAATCTGAAAATGAAATGTAAAAAATTCTGGCCCTGGCTGGCATGGCTCAGTGGATTGAGTGCCGGCCTGCGAACCAGAGTGTCACGGGTTCGATTCCCAGTCAGGGCACATGCCTGGGCTGCGGGCCAGGTCTCCAGCGGGGGGTGCACGAGAGGCAACCGCACATTGATGTTTCTCTCTCTCTTTCTGCCTCCCTGCCCCTCTCTAAAAATAAATAAATAAGTAAAATCTAAAAAGAAAAAAAATTCTGTACACAATTGCATCAAAATGAATAAAAGATTTAAGAATAAGTACAACAAAGGAGTCTATACAGAAAAGGGTTGATGCGGCAGGGCTATGGCTTAGCCTGAAAAACCCACCTAGAAGATTAGCCCTTGGCTAACATCTGGGAGCCTGACTTCAGGACGGTTGCCACCAGTCCCAGAAGTGACCAGAGTGGCTCATTATGACCACACTGTTTGTACAAACAGTACGATTTACGCTCAATATCTGCTTTCTTTCTGGTTGTCTGGAAATTGGCAGGCACCAGGCAGGCCGCCTATCCGACCAGCACTGTAATGGGTTCCATGGTGGCAAATCTACTCAAAACCTGTGAATGTGACCTACCTGAAATCAAACTATACTATAAGGTGATAGTAATCAAAACAGCATGATTCTTGCATAGAAACAGACACATAGCTCAAGGGAACAGAATAGAGAGCCCAGAAATAAACTCACACCTTTATAGTCAATTAATTATTAGAGGAAAGAAGCACATACAATGGGCTAAAGATAGTTTATTCAAAAAGCGGTACTGGGAAAACTGGACAGATACATGTAGAAAAAATGAAACTAGACCGCCTTCTTACACCACACACAAGAATAAATTCAAAATGGAATAAAGACTTAAATATTAGACCAAAAACCATAAAAATACTAGAAGAAAACTTAGGCAGCAAAATCTCTGACATAGCTTGTAGCAATATTTTATCAGCTATATCTCCCTAGGCAAGAGAAACAAAAGAAAAAAATAAGCAAATTGGACTACATCATACTAAAAGGTTTTTGCACGGCAAGGGAAAACAACAAAATAAAAAGAACCCACAGAATGAGAGAACATATTTGCCAATACATCTGATAAGGGGTTAATAATAAAAATTTATTTAAAAAATAAAAACCTTACAAAACTCCACACCAAAACAAAAAACAAAAAACAATCCAATTAAAAAATGGGCAAAGGACCTGAATAGACACTTCTCTAAAGAGGACATACAAATGGCCAATGGATATATGAAATGATGCTCAAAGTCACTAATCATCAAAGAAATGCAAATTAAAACCACAACGAGATACCATTTCACACCTGTCAGAGTGGCCATCACCAATAAATCAGCAAACAAGCTGCTGAGGATGGGGAGAAAGGGGGACCCTTTCGCATGGTTGGTGGGAATGCAGACTGGGGCAGCCGCTGTGGAAAGCAGTGTGGAAAGAGCTCAAAAAAGTAAAACTGGATCTGCCTTTTGACCCAGTGATCCCACTTCTGGGACTGTGTCTAAAGGAACCCGAAACACTATTTCAAAAGAACATAAGCAGCCTACGTTCATTGCAGCATTATTTACAATCACCAAGGTATGGAAGCAGCCCAAGTGTCCATCAGTAGCTGAGTGGATAAAACAATGAGGAGACATTTACGCAATGGACTACTTGACTGTAAAAAAGAAGAAAATTTCAACCTTTGCAATGGTGTGGTTGGACCTGGAGAACACTGTGCTAAGTGAAATAAGCCAGTCAGAGAAAGACAAATACCATATGCTTTTACTCATATGTGGAATCTAATGAACAAACTGAACAAACACGCAAACTAGAGACACACTCATAAAGAGCAGGATGACGGCTAAGGAGGGGAGGATGAGGGTGGAGGGACTGAGCAAAAAGGAAGAAGGGCTCATGGACATGGACAAGACTGTGGTGATTGAGAGGATTGGGGAGGAGGATATAAGGGGACTAAATGGTAATGGAAAAATGCAATAAAAAATCATTTTTGGAAAAAAGGGTCTTTGCAGATGTATCAAAATTAAAGATCTTGAGATAGAACATCCTGGGTTAGGTCCCATGACGAGTATGCTAAGAAAAGGAGAGAAGACACAGAGGAGGGATGGGGAGACAGACGCAGAAACTGGAGTGACACCGCGACCAGGCATGGCCCGCCAAGGGTAGTCAGCAGAAAAGCCTAGAACAGAGCCTCCCTCAGAGCCTCCAGTGGGGGCGCCAAGCCACTGACACCAGGATTTCGGACTCCTGCCACCAGAACTGCGTGAGAAGAAATGCCTGTTGTTTTAAGCCACCTGGTTGGTGTCCATTTGTTACAACAGTTTTGGGAAAGAAACATGAGCTCCTGGTCGGTGACATTTCACACCCCTGTCCCAACTCGCCAGGACAATTAAGTGCCTCCTGTGTGACTCCAGTGAGTGAGGACCCTGAAAGCGGATGCCTGGTCTCCCCAAAACTCTGCCCCAAGAGCCTTTTCCCTTTGTTGATTTCACTTTGCAGCCTTTTGTTGGAATAAATCATGGCCACAAGAATGCCTGTTTGCCTAGTCTCTGTGAGCCCCCCTAGCAAACCTGGGGATAGGTCTTGCAATTCCCACGCCACGAAACTGACATAACATTGCTGAGAAAAATTAGAGGGGATCTAAATAAAGGGAGAGACATGCCATGTTTATGCATTAAAGACTCAATATTGTTAAGATGACAATTCTCCCCTAACTGACCAAGACATTCAATGCAATATCAGGGAAAATTTCAGCAGGTGGTCTTGTTTGGGTAGAAACTGACAAACTAATACTAAAATTTATATAGAAACACAAAGGATCAAGATACCCAAAACAATTTGGAAAAGAAAAAGTTGGAGGATTTACACTTGATTTCAAAACATTACTATAAAGCTAAAACAATCGAGGCAGTATAGAACTAGCATAAGGGCAGGCATATAAGCAAATGGAACAGAACAGAGGAAAACTCTCGAAAATATGATCAACTGGTTTTTTATAAAGGTGCTGAGTGCCCTGGCTGGGTAGCTCTGTGGGTTAGAACATTGTCCCGATAAACCAAGGTTGTCGGTTTGATTCCCTGGTCAGGGCACATGCAAGAAGCAACCAATGAATGTATAACAAAGTGGAACAAAATTGATCTCTCTCTCTCTCTCTTTCTCTCTCTCTCTCTCATCCTTTTTAAAAAGGTGCCAAGTCAATTCAGTAAGGAATCAAGATGTTTTTAACAAATGATACTGGAAAAAACTAGTTATCCAAAACCAAAAAAGAATTTAAATCCTTACTTCACACCACATGCAAAAATTAATTCAAAATGAATAGACATATATGTGAGAGTTGAAACACTTCTGGAAGAAAGACAGGAGAAATTATTTGGGTTAAGATATCTTAGCTATGACACCAAAAGCATAATACATGAAAGAAAAAAATTAAGAAATTAGACTTCATCAAAATTTTAAAATTTTGCTCATCAAATGATGTCATTAAGAAAAATAAAAGACAAGCCCCAGACTGAAAAAATAATTTCAAATCATAAATATGATAAAGGGCTTAATTCTAGAAATATTTCTTTAAACTCTTACAACTCTGTGATAAAATGACCAACAACCCAATTAAAATAAGCAAAAGATTTAAATAAACATTTCAGCAGAAAGATACTACAAACAGCTTATGAGCAGGTGAAAGATGCTCAACACTATTAATCACGAGGGAAATGCTAAATTAACGCACAGGAGATACCACTACACACCCCCTTGAATGACTAAAATGAAAAAGGCGGCACCACAACGCCAAGCTCCGGAGAGGATGTGCAGAAACTGGAACCTCCCTCAGGGCCCGTGGCGATATAAAACGGTGCATTCACTTTGGAGAACAGCCCAACAGTTTTTTCAAAATTAAACATAAGCCTACCCTTTCATTCTTAGGTATCTACCCAAGAGAAACACGTGTCCACACAAAGGTTTGTATAGCTGTGCGCAGCCACTTTACTCATCGTAGGCACAAACTGGAAACAATCCAAATGTCCATCAGTCGGTGAATGGATTAGAAAGTCACAGTTACCCAGACAATGGATACTATTCATAAAAAGGAATGAGCCACTGATACAGGCAACAACATGGATACACCAGACAGAAAAAGACTACACATTGCATGTATTTGTTTTCTACTGTTACTGTAACAAATTACCACAAACTTAGTTGCTTAAAACAACACACATTTATTTTCTTGCACTTCTGGAAGTCAGAGACCTGGAGCGAGTCTAACGTGGCTGCAGTCAAGGCATTAGGAGAGCCGTTTCCTCGCAAGGCTCCAGGGCATGATCTGTTTCTTTGCGGGGTCCAGCTCTGGAGGTGCCTGCATCCCTTGGCTCAGGGCCCCTGCTTCCATCCTCAAAGCCAGCAGAGTGATCCTGTCACCAAGCAGCAGTCAGGGGCCTGCTGCCAACCGCCACCCTGTAGGTGAAATTCCAGGGGCAAAGGCTTGGTGATAAAGCAAAGGAGTCTTTATGCAAAAGCTTCACCATTTTGGAATAACAGCTTTCCATGTGCGTTGGTCACTGAGGCCCATCAATTAAGGCTAAACTCTTTAACTCTTTAATCACAGCTTTAATCACTTCAACCTGGTAATTAAGGCTAAGGTTTTTAACACCTGAGTTCTCCCAGCATTCCTCCTGTTAGTTTTTTATTATCTTATTTCTCTAGGGTTAGTTTACAAACTAAAACGACGTAAGACAGAAAAGCTACACAATGTGGGAAGAATGGCAGGCTTCTGCCTCAGAGCCCGTGTCCCCTCTAGAGCCCCCAAAGAAGGACAACCCTGCCATCCTCTGCCAGGCCAGCCCGACCCTGGCCCCAGGCTGCGCCTGGAGTTTCTCCCCATCCAAAACCCACCCAAATCACCCTCCGCTGGGAAACGGAGACAGCTGCAGCACGGTCACCCAGGCACCCTTGAGGAAGAAGCTGAAGAGAGCCCTTCTTTTATTTCGAAGCTTCTCGCCCATAATTCCATTCGCTCTGGAGGTGTTCAGCCTCTCAGCCAATCCTGTTCCAGGCTGTTTACTGTTACCTCGGAAACCTCTTCCTACAGCCCCTTCCTACTTCTCCGCAGTGATCTGATTAGATTTCTCTGTGACTCTGTCATCACACGGCCTTCTCTGACTCTAATCCTTCTGCTTTGCTCTTGAAAAGACCCTTACCTTGAGCCCCCTGGGATAATCCTGGATACCGTCCCTATCTCGAGGTCCTTAATCACGTGTGCAAAGTCCCTTTTACCTCGTGTAACATAACATGTATTCACAGGTTCCAGGGATTAGAACGTGAATACTTTTGAGGGTAATTATTCAGCCTACTACATTGTACATTCCATTTATATAGATATTCTGAGAAAAGGCAAAGTAGAGACAGATCGCAGGTCAGTAGATCCCAGGGCGGCCAGTGTGAGCAGGGATTGACCGTGGAGAGGCACAAAGGACCTTGGGGGTTACTATAATTCATTGATTTTAAGATGCACGCTTTTCCACGGTTTAACGCCTGAAATCAGAATACATCTTACAACTGATGGTATGCAATATGCACATGAAAAAGTGCTCATCGTCATTATTAGGGAAATTCAAATGAAAACCACAGTCAGATAGCACTGTCCACCCACTGGTCTGGCTAAAATTAAGGAGATTGGCAACACCAAACGCGGGCAAGGATGTGGAGCAAACAGAAACACGTTGTTGTTGGTGGGAATGGAAAAAAAGATGCATGGTTGCTTTAAGGAAGTCTGGCAGTTTCTTTAAAAGGCTAAATATATTTCTTTATGACTATTGCTATGACTCAGCAATTCAGTTCCTAGGTATTCACCTGAGATATAAAAATGCACCTCCACAAAGAGTCTGCACAGGAATCTTCATGGCAGTTTCATTTCTCACAAACCAAAGCTGGGCAGAGCCCCAGTGCCCGTCACAGGAGGATGAGTAAACAGGTGGCGGTCGTTTCGCCCCGCAGTGAGGAGGGATGCACTCACGAAACGCACCGCGGAATGGATCTCAAAACCATTGAGTAAAAGAGGCCAGATACGGAAGCCTACCCCCATCGTACGGTTCCATTTTTATGAAATTCTAGAACAGGGTAATCTATGGTGCAAAGAGTCAGAATTGCGGGGCGTGGGTGGGGACAGTGACTGGGAGGAGGCACCAGGGAGCTTTCTGGGGCGATGCTGATGTTCCATGTCCTGCTGGTGTTTTGGGTTAATAGTTGTGCGCATTTAAGGTTCATGCATTTCGCCCTGGCCAGGTACCTCGATCGGTCAGGGCATCGTCCCCGTGCAGCAATGTTGCAATTGGGTCCCCAGTCAGGGCCCATACAAGGAATCAACAATGAATGTATCAGTAAGTGGAACAACAAATGTATGTTTCTCTCTCTCTCTAAAAATCAATAAATGAACATTTTTAAAAAGACTCATGTATTTCAAATAGAGAAAAAATAAGAAAAACAAAACAGATTCATGCATTTTCACTATTTTTATCCCCCCCCAAAAAAACAAACAAAAGTTTAAAAAAAGTGCCAATTACTGATACACATACTGAAGTATTTAAGGGTGAAAGCATTGATATCTGCAACTCTTTTTTTTAAAAAAGATTTTATTTTATTTTTAGACAGAGAAGGGAGGGAGAGACGGAGAAAAACATCAGTGTGTAGTTGCCTCTCGCACGCCCCCTACTGGGGACCTGGCTCGCAGTCCAAGCATGTGCCCTGACTGGGGAATCGAACTGGTGACCCTTTGGTTCGCAGGTTGATGTTCAGTCCACTGAGCTACACCAGCCAGGGCAATAGCTGCAAATGTCTTTGAAGTTAATTGGTTAATTTAAAAACAAGATGACTTGACTTTCAACCGAGATGGAGGCGTAGGTAGATACACTTTGTCTCCTTGCACAACCAAAAGAAGGACAACAAATTTAAAAACAAAAAATAACCAGAACTACCACAAAATCAAACTGTGTGGAAGTCCAACAACCAAGGAGTTAAAGAAGAAACGTTCACCCAGACTGCAAGGAGGGGCGGAGACGGGAAGCCAGGGCAGAGAGGACCCACAGCAAGGCTGCAGTGGGTCCTCTCTGCATTCACTGTGGGACAGGGCAGTCCCGCATTCACAGGCAGATAAACCGGGAGGAACAACTAGGGAGTGAGAGAGACTGCGTGGCCCAGGGTTCCAGTGCGGGGAAAAGAAAGCCTCAAAACCTCTACCAGTAAACACCTGTGGATGTTGCGGCAGCGGGAGAAACTGCCAGTCTCACAGGAGAGTTCGTCCGAGAGACCCATGGGGCCCTAGAATATACACGAACCCACCTACCTGGGAATCAGCACCAGAAGGACCCAATTTGCTTGTGGGTAGCAGGGGAAGCAACTGAAAGCCGGCCAACAGCCAAGCAAGTGGCACTGTTCCCTCTTGGACGCCACACCCACTTATGGCGCCACAAGGCAGTGATGTGGGTTGCCCCACCCTGGCAAATACCTAAGGCTCCACCCCTCATAACATAATAGGTGCACCAAGACAAAAAATATATGGCTCAAATGAAAGAACGGATCAAGGTTCCAAAAATAGAACTAAGCAATGGAGAGATAGCTAACCTAACAGATGCAGAGTTCAAACCACTGGTGATCAGGATGCTCACAGAAATGGTGGAGTATGGTCACAAAATGGACTAAAAACTGAAGGCTATGCAAAGTGAAATAAAGAAAAATGCACAGGGAACCAACAGGGAAGGAAAGGAAACCAGGACTCTAATCAACGATTTGGAGCAGAAAGAAGAAACACTCAACCAGAACAGAATGAAGAAACAAGAATTTTTTAAAATGAAGAGAGGCTGAGGAACCTCTGGGACAACTTTAAATGCTCCGACATCTGAATCATAGGGGTGCCAGAAGGAGAAGAGGGAGAGCAAGACATTGAAAACTTATGTGAACAAGTAACGAAGGAGAATTCCCCCAATCTGGAAAAGGAAATAGGCTTCCAGGAAGTCCAGGAAGCGCAGAGTCCCAAAGAAGTTGGACCCAAGGAAGCACACACCAAGGTGCATCATAATTACATGACCCAAGACTAAAGATAAAGAGAGAATCTTAAGAGCAGCAAGAGAAAAGGAGACAGTTCCCTACAAAGGAGTTCCCATCAGACTATCAGCTGATTTCTCCAAAGAAACGTTACAGGCAAGAAGAGGCTGTAAAGAAGTGTTCAGAGTTATGAAAGCAAGAGCCTACTTCCAAGATGACTCTATCCAGCAAAGCTATCATTTAGAATGGAAGGGCAGATGAAGTGCTTCCCAGATAAAGGAGCTCATCATCACCAAGTCTTTATTAAATGAAATATTAAAGGGACTAATCTAAGAAAAAGGTGATCAAAAATATAAACAGTAAAATGACAACTCACAACTATCGACAACTGAACCTAAAAAAGCAAAAACAAAAACAAACTAAGCAAACGACTAGAACAGGAACAGAATCACAGAAATGAAGATCAAATGGAGGGTTATCAGTGAGGAGGGGAAGGGGGGAGAATGGGGGAAAAGGTATAGGGAATAAGAAGCATTAAAGGGGTAGGCACAAAATAGACAGGGAGAGGTTAGGAATAGTGTAGGAAATGGAGAAGCCAAAGAACATATGTACGACCCATGGACATGAACTAAGGGGGCAATGCTGGTGGGAGCGGTGGTGCAGGGCGGGGGGAATAAAGGGGAGAAAAAAATGGGACAATTGTAATAGCATAATCAATAAAATATATGTAAAAAATAAGTTGACTTGATGGATGGATAGGACAGATGTAGAGATAAGGTATACAGTAGATATAACGAAATATAAATTATTAATGTGGATTCTAGGTAGTAAATGGATGGTCATTGTCCAGTTTATTTTTTCTTCATGTTTGAACATTTCATAGTAGAATCTTTTGAAAACACTTGATTGCTCATTGCTATGTAACTGGTAGCAGTTTCTCTACCTTGGTGATTTATAAAATAATGGTATCTTCAGTTCAATTGACATATGGTCATTACAAAGGATAGTCATTTTGAGGCTCCCCAAGTATCCAAGTCCCTCTTTTCCCAGGCTCCGTTGCAGTTAGGGACCACGTGACTAGTTTTGGTCCTTGGGCTCCAAATAGGAGTGACGGATACACGACATGCAGGCCAAGGCAATTAACAGCTAGGAGGCCTCGCTAATCTCTCTCCCGCTGCCCGTGACCGCGGAGAGGCCCTGTGCTAGTGAAGCAAACGCACCTGACTTGACTCCCCCACGGTGCGAACGGGGGCTGTCACTGCAGCCTAGCTCAGCCCGCCTAACGTAGGGGTGTTTGTGGGGTGGAGGGCGTCGGAGAGGGCTTTCATTAAAAAACGCCCCACAAAACTAAAAAACTAAAATATGTGGTCTGTCAGTTAAGCTACTGTCTCAGCTCCAAACTCGCCCTTCTTTGCTCGGTGGCGACACCGGTGGGGCCACACTTCTCCGGCGCGGAAACGGCAGGGGCGGCTGGCTTAGCCGGCCGCGCCGGGGACCGCGAGCCAGGCTCCCCGACGGGCCACAGAAACGCTCGAGGTCGCGACCCAGGCGGCCCAAGCGCGGGCGAGGCCGCACACACAGAGGGCCAGGCCGTGCGAGACAAAGAGGGCCCGCGGGCAGGAGCGAACCCAGGCCCATGGGCGGCCGCAGGGAGCAGATGCAGCGGAGACTGGCGGAACGGGAGGTCAGGGACGATGGCACCCGGCTGTGAAACCCGCCGACGGAGCGCCGCCCTCGCCGCCGACCTGCCGCGGCCCCGACAGCCCCGCCTGCACCGGCTCCCAGGGTCCCGCCCGGCCCCGCCGGAAGTCCCGCCCGGCCCCGCCGGAAGTCCCGCCTCCGCGCTTTAAAAAAAAAAGATAAATAAACTGGGCCGCTGGGGCCCGCGCGGGCCCGGCTCTCTGGTGGGCCCGTCGCCTCTTAGTTGCACTGCGCCTCTCCGGCCGTCAGGGGCAGGAGAGAGCTACGAGGGCTGCTCTAGTCCGCGGCGGCCGCTCGACTGCTCCACGGTGCGGTCCCTACGTGCGCCGACGCCGCCGGCGCCTCCCGGCCGTTCCCCTGGCAACGCCGCCCGGCCGTTCCCCCGGCAACGCGCGGCAAGCGGCTGCAGTCTCCGCCATGGACGCGCGGTCGGGCGCCGGGCCCCGCCGGGTTCGCGACCGCCTCGGGGCGCGGGCCGCCGGGGCGCGGGCCGCGGCGACGCCCTGGGCGCGCTTCTCGGCCTGGCTGGAGTGCGTGTGCGTGGTCACCTTCGACCTGGAGCTGGGCCAGGCGCTGGAGGTGAGCGGGGCGGGGGGCGGGGGGCGCTGGAGGGGAGCGGGGCGGGGGCGGGTCGTCGCGCGGCCGCCCGCCCTCTGCGCGTGGGGGGAAGTCGGGCCGAGCCCCCGGTGGCTGCCCCTCCTCCGGAACCCTGCGCCTGTCCCCTCCCGAGAGGGGCGCTCTCCAGCAAAGGAACCAATGGCCGGCTTCCCATTGGGATGGAGGAGGCAGGGGCCCTGCACTTTAGATACCGTTGACTTTTCGTCAAGAAAATCCGTCTCGTTCCCCCCTTCCCCACGTGAGCTGCGGCATGTTGTCCCCTCCGTTGCTGCAGCCAGAATCCCAGGGGTCACCCTGGACTTTTCCCCTCCCCCCGCTCCACATCCTGACCTCGGACAAGGCTGGCAGTTCCTCCCGGCACAAGGATCTCAGATCGTTCCCTCCGCTGCCGACCCCCTCCTTTGTGACCGTCCTCCTGGAAGCCTTCGGCACCTCTTGGTTCATTTAGACTCAGATCCAGACCATTCCAGACATACTGGCCGACTTCCTCTTCAGCAGCTGTGCCTAGCTCGGGGGCCTGGGGTGCTTCCACCCCCACTCCCACGGGCAGCCCCTCTTCCTCCAGGTGTAGAGGATCGCACCTACATCATCTACAGGCAGGGCCGGGAGGGAGGCCTTCTCCAGAGCTGTCAGGATGGTCTCTATGCCCTGAAAGCCGGGACCCAGATCAGGGAGCTGACCGCTGCAGGGGACAGTGGAGTAGACTTCCCCACACTGTCAGGGACGTCCTGAGAGCTGCCGAGGCAGCCCACGCTGGGGCTGCAGTTGGCCAAGCTGAGGCCGCCCGGCCATCCCGGGAAACCAGTGGGGAGGTGGGTGTTTTGGTTTGAAGCCTTCCCGAACTCCGTAAACTCGAGTCTCTGAGACAGAAAGGACTGACTCTTAATGAGGACTCAGGTCCCGGCACTGTGCCCCTCTCTGTGGAGACCCCCGCCACCACCCGCATCCCCGCCAGGCATGCATTATTGTGACCGTCCCACCTGACAGAGGGGCCTGAGCGCAGAGGGGTGAGCTGACTTACCCCACATCAGAGCCCACGTTCTCACTGTTGCCCAAACTGTTCTCCATAAAATCGTAAGAGCAGGCCCTGGCCGGGCAGCTCAGCTGGTTAGAGCATCGTCCTGACGCACCAAGGTTGTGACTTCAGTTCTCAGTCAGGGGACACCCATGAATCCATCAGCAAATGCATCAGCAAGTGGAACAGCAGAATCCATGTCTCTCTCTCCTGTTCTTTCTCTAAAATCAATGAATAAATTTTTTTAAGTCAGAAGAGAAGTTAAGAGATTCTTTTGTTTCCTTAAGGCATTCTCATGTATAACGTTCTAGAATGTAACCATTTGGGAAGCTCATTCTAAGCAAGTGGTCTTCACGGCTGTGGGCTCTGTGTGCGTGGGCTTCTGAGCCGTTGATGAGGCTGCTCAGCCCAGGGAGGGGGTGTTGGGAACCCAGGGCCTTCGGAATCTTCAGGCCTGTGCAGAGACCCAGCCGCGGATCCACCGGGCAGTGCGGCTCACAGCGCTCCCCAGATTTGCCTCGCCTTTCCTCCTGCCTCCGGAAATCCTGCCAAAGATCAGGGATCATTTGGGCTGAGCCCACAGGCTTTCAGGGAGCCCCTGCCCTGGGCTCACTTGTTCACAGCTCGGCCTGGCAAAGTGCCGCAGAGGCCCTGGCACTGCGTGGCACTGGGACATGGATGGAAGACGCAGGGGCTGCCATCCAGAAGCTCCATGAACAGAAGCAGCTCCGAGGAAGGAATGAGGTGTGGCCAGTCGTGGAGGATGGGAAGGAGGCAGCTGCACTGTCGCCAGGGAGCTGTTTCAGGTAACCCCTGCCCACAAAAAAGCCAGCCAAAGCAACGGCAAGGAGCTGCCATTCGTCCGTTCTGCAAGTCAAGTTCGAGCAGTGGCCACCAGCCAGGCCCTGGGGTCCTGGCACTGCACGTGGGGACACCGCGTGAACAAGAGGACAACGCCCTGCTCTCCAGGAGCTCATAGTCTGCCCCTGAGACAGTGAGCGGTCGAGGACCCCCCGCCGCCCAGCGATGCGCGGGGGTCCCACACGGGTGGGCGCACCAAGCCTGCGGGCGGGCCAGCTAGAAAAAGGGCCCGGCTCCTCCGCCTCTGCTCTCGGAGACGCCTCGCCGGATCTCAGCTCACCTGGGAAGCCCGCGGAGTGAACTGCGCCCCGAGGCCCCAAGGGGCCCTCTCCACCCTGCTGCTGATGCGGCCCTGGACCCTTTACAGCCTCCACGTTACGGAGGACCCCAAAGAGCTCTTCGTGGGGGTCACATCGATCCGTGTTCACTAGAAATTCAAACAGAAAGGTGCTTAATGTTTATCAATCCATTGTAAGAGACAAAATACCCCGTATGGTAATGTGAAGATTAATATTTTCACAAAAACAACCATATTTTACAAAATAAAATTTGACGAGAAGAAGAACATCACTTGACTTTTACAAGCCTTTTAACATCTGGCCAAACAGAAAGCAACTGGACGCTCACATCAGCACCTGCAGTCAGCACCCCACGACAGTCTGTGCCTCCGGGGGGACGGCGGGGTGGCAGGATCGGCGCCCTGTGCAGGCCAGCTCCGGGGGGCCCACCTGGGCTGGGGCCCTTCATTCTCCACCTCCCTCAGAGGGTCCACTGCATTTCCCCCCCTCGCTGAGGCACAGTCCAGCTGGGTCGGCCTCCCCTCCGGCCTCTGCTTCCAGGACAGGGTGCACCAGCCCCGTCACTGTTCTAAGGGAGCCCCTGGGTGTGGACATGGAGCCCGCAGGCCCAGGTGGGCTGCTTAGAGGCCATGAGCCTCCTGGGGCCGTCGGACCAGATTCAGACTGCAGACCTCAGCACAGAGGGTCCCCCACGACTTCACCGCCCGCCAGGCCCCTGCTTCTCCCAGGCCCTGCTGGACACAGACACAAGGGCCTGTCCTGAGTGGTCCTGTGGCCCCTCCCACTCGTGCAGTCGCCCCAAGGCCTGCCTCTGTGGGATCCTTGGCGCGTTCCCTCAAAGCCCTTCCTCCGTGGTGCCTCCTTAGCTGACATCTGGAGGTGTCGCCCCATTCTGTCATACCTCACGGATGTGCTGTCACCCAGTGCAAGTACAGATTTGGGGGTGTCTGCTCCCTGCCAGGAGCTGGGAGACAGGAGTGCTTGGGGCGCAGTGCCCATCCCCAGGGCAGGAGCAGGAGAGGACCGCAGGCGCAAGGTCAGCGCAAACGCAGACGTGTCGTGACGAGACGTCACTGCCACAGTGCGAGTGCCCCGGCACAGCGCCTCACCGTGGGCGGGGACTTGGGGCGCACCCTGGAAGCAGCCCGGCTTCCGCCGAAACCCTGCTCCTCCTCAGCACAGGACCTGGGTGGATGCAGCAAGCAGGGGGCTCACGGTGCAGCCCTGGGCACTGGGCCCACACAGGCTCCTGGCACAGCCACCTCCTGGGAGAGGCGTCCGGGGCGTGTACACACAGGCCGGGGCAGCGTGGGGCCCAGGGCACAGCAGCCCCCCGTCTGGGCGAGCGGCCTCGAGGGCCAGGCGGGCAGAAGGGGAGTTGGGGAGCTCAGGCCGGTGTGTGCTGGCCAAGGCAGGGGGGCCTGGAGTGGCCTCGTGCTGGGAGGGGCCTGGGGGCGCGAGGGCGGAGGGCGGGGCTTGGGCTCCAGAGAAGGCCGGGGTTGGGGGAGCACGCCTGCTGCCAGGCCCTTGGCCCTCACGGCGCGCTCTGTGTCCCTGCAGCTGGTGTACCCCAGTGACTCCCGGCTCACGGACAAGGAGGTGGGTCCCAGCCCTCGGGGGAGCAGATGCCACCCTGGAGCAAGCCAGCCCTCACTGGGTTTCATGTGTTTCAGAAAAGCAGCATCTGCTACCTGTCCTTCCCTGACTCCCACTCAGGTAGGCCACTCCAGCTCTCCGCACTCTGGGCCCGGGGGGGGGGGGGGAGTCGGGGGGGAGGGGGCGCCTGCAGGTGCCGCCCCACTCGCTGTTCTGTGGAGGCCCCTGAGCCTGTGCGCAGCAGCCGGGGCAGCTGGTCCCCTTGTTTGTGTGGAAAAGAGGGACCAGTGGGTCTGGGCGCCCCCCGCCCCCGCCCCGCCCACTGTGACCTCCCAGGGCCGGCTCTGCTCCTCCCGGGGCCCCAGGCGCCGGGCAGGCTCCGCGCGCCACTCCGCGGCCTCCTGACCTCCCACCTGTGCTTGGACGGCGGGCTGCTGCCCGTGCACCTGTGTTCGGGCTTCACTCTGAGATTCCCTAGTGCAGGAATTAGGACACAGGGACTTCCTCTGGGAGAGCCAGACCCAGCGGGTGGGGCTTTTTCTCTGGGGCCTCCGTGGCCCATCGGAAGGCAGGAAGGCAGACTCACAGGGCTCTCGCCCATCCCTGTGGTCCCCACCCACGCATGGTGGCAGGAGAGGTTCCGGCCCTGACATGGAGTGACGAGGGCTGCCTCCCTTCCTAGGCTGCCTTGGGGACACGCAGTTCAGCTTCCGAATCCGTCAGTGTGGAGGGCAGAGGAGCCCCTGGCCTACCGACGACGGGCGCTATGACAGCGAAGCCCCCGTGTCACTTCAGGTGAGCGCGGGCTGCCTCCCTGACTTCCTCTGCCCATAGGCCAGGGTCCGGCTGGCGTGGCAGTCCCTCCTGGGTACCTGGGCTCTGTGTGGCAAGAAAGGCACTGGCTAGCCGCAGCCTCCATGGGGGTGGGCCAGCTCTTCCTGGGACTCCCGGGGGTCCCTGGCCCTCTTCCTGTAGGCCGCGCTCGCAGCAGGGTGTGGCTCGGTGTGCAGAGGCCTGCAGGAGCCCTCGGGGCTCCCGGCCTAGGCCGCTCCCCACTGTGCCTGCGGAGGTGGCCCCTGTAGAGGTGATGCCTACCTTCTGAGCCCAGGACGCCCAGGCCTGAGCCCACGACCCCACCACCACCCCACAACCAGGGAGCAGCCTCTGCAGGGCGGGCGGTCAGGGAGGCCGGAGGCACAGCCTGGCTGACCGCTTCTTCCAGAGAGAGTCGGCACACTATTTTGGCTACGTGTACTTCAGGCAGGTGAAGGACAGCTCCGTGAAGAGGGGCTACTTCCAGAAGGTGAGCCACCTGGTCCCTCTGTGGTGGCACCGCTGAGAGGAGGGGCCGGCAGCCATGGGAGGGGCTGAGGGGCCGAGGTCCTGAGCCTCCAGGAGTGCCCCTCCTGCAGCCACTTGGTGCGAGGTTAGCGCACTGCCCTGGGCCACGTGGGCCACCTGGCCTGGGCTGTGGGCGGGGGTAGGGGTGTCCCAGCTCCCGGCTCTCGCTGCAGCCCCTCCGGGGTACAGGCCCCACCGCCCCTTCCTTGCCCAGCACAGCTACCCATGGTCTTTGTGCCTCAGCCCCGGCTGGTTACGTTCAGGGCTAGGCCAACTTCGGCCTTGGTCTCAGACACTCAGAGCCAGTGCTGCGTGGCTGCTGGGAGGCTGTCCCAGACATCCCGGCCTCGAGCATCTCCCTCCGAAGGCCAGGCCCCAGCTCGGCCTGGTGTCACCGGGGCTCCCCTCTTTGTCCGGGGCCCCGAGGTCTGCATTGGGCCAGCTTGGGCACAACCGTGCTATGGAGTTGGGTGGACTCTGGATGAGCCAGGCCGCAGGGGCCCCTGCAGACCCCTGAGGGGCTGGGTGACATCTCACCGGTGCCACGGGCCCTGCAGTCTCTGGTGCTGGTGTCCCGCCTGCCCTTCGTCCGGCTGTTCCAGGCACTGCTGAGCCTCATCGCCCCTGAGTACTTTGACAAGCTAGCGCCCTGCCTGGAAGCCGGTGAGTGGATGCCACGTGGCCGGAGGGGTCCCATTGTTGGCTGGAGAGCCCAGTGGCTATGGCAAGCAGGCTCCTGACAACGACCACCTATGTCCACAGTGTGTAATGAGATTGACCAGTGGCCGGCCCCCATGCCTGGGCAGACCCTGAACCTCCCTGTCGTGGGAGTCGTCCTCCAGGTGAGGGTTGTCCGACTGTGGCGGGAGGCTCCAAGGGCACAGCGGCACCCGCTCCTGGCTGGCAGCTGCTCCCTCTGTCCCCAGGTGCACATCCCCTCCAGGGCGGACAAGCCTGACTCCAGTCCTCTGAAGCAGTGTGGCCAAGAGGTGGGGGCCCTCCTGGGCCCGTGGCACTGTACCTACATCAACCTCCGCCCCCCAGCCTGGGCCTCCCCTCCCCCCTGCTGGGGGTCCTGTGGGTGGCCAGACACCAGGCAAAGCCAGGAGCTTGGGTCTGGGTGCCCGGCTGGGAACAGCCCCCTCCTGCGCTGTGGGGGTGGGGACGGGGAGGGGTGTGGGCAGGGCTGCAGTCCCCAGGCCCCTCCTGGGGTGAGGGTGCTGCTGGAGGCTTGCAGGGCGACAGCCTAGCCCCCGGCCCGATGCCGCTCTCCCGCCTTGCAGAACCTACTGCCGGCGCCACTGGTCCTCGCCAGCGTCCACGAGCTGGACCTGCTCAGGTGAGCCCTGTAGGCTGCCACCTAAGTAGGGCCTGAGCGAGCCCACAAGGCTCAGGCCTGGCAGGGGCCCCGCAAACACCGGCCCCCGGGAGTAACCCTGGGCCAGTTCTGTCACGGAAGCCACAGAAGAGAAGCCCAGAGCCTGGTGTCTGCAGCCAGAGGGAGTGGGCACAGTGGGCAGGAAGGTTCCAGCAGGCAGGTGCAGGGCAGGGGGGATGCAGGGGGCTGTGTTGGGAGGCACTCGCGGCCTGAGGCGGCGCCTCTCTGGGCAAGTCTCGGAGGGGCCGGGCTCTGGAGACCGCTCGCCCTGGCCGGGCCCTGCAGGACCCAGGGCCGCTGGGTCAGGACCGGGCGCAGGGCCCGGCCGCCGCGGGTGGCCTGTCAGGAGTGCTGGTTGGCCCTGCGCACTCTCCGCATCTGCACCCCGGTTCCCACTGGGGCGGCGCTTTCGCCTGCGCCCGGGGAGGGCCCTCCACCCGGGCCCAGCCCCCCAAACTCCCCAACCTGCCCTGCCCGGCGCCAGGTGCTTGCAGCCTGTGCTCACCCACGTGCAGACGCTGTGGGAGCTCATGCTCCTCGGGGAACCCCTGGTGGTGCTGGCGCCCTCGCCCGCCATGTCCTCGGAGATGGTGCTGGCCTTGAGCAGGTAGGCCGGCCGGCGGGAAGGGGGTCACGGGGACAGGAGGCCTGCCCTGCCGAGCTCACTGGCCTGCTGCGCCCACCCCCGCAGCTGCCTGCAGCCCCTCAGGTTCTGCTGCGACTATCGCCCCTACTTCACCATCCACGACAGCGAGTTCAAGGAGTTCACCACGCGCACGCAGGCCCCGTAAGTGCCGCTCCCTCTCTGCCCCGCCCCCGCCGGCTGCCAACTGAGCCGCCATTGCCTTTTCTCTCTCTCTCCTCTCTGTCTAGACCCAGCGTGGTCCTGGGAGTCACAAACCCTTTCTTTATCAAAACACTCCAGCACTGGCCCCACATCCTCCGAGTTGGGGAGCCCAAGATGTCAGGTGAGGCTGGCGTGGGCCCTGCTCCAGGGTCCTGGGGAGGCTAGGCGGAGGCGCAGGCCCACCCAGTGGGGACCTGGGGTCTGAGCCTCGGGGCACAGAGGCGACCACCAGCGTTTCCTGTTCCGTAGGGGGTCTTCCTAAACAGGTCAAGCTGAAAAAGCCCTCGAGGCTAAAGACCCTCGACACCAAACCAGGTGTGTGCACCTCCTACCCTCTGGCCAGAGCCCTTCTAGGACCCAGGCGTGGGCTCTGCGTGGCGTGGGGGTGGGGGCCCAGGACCCAGGCGGTGGGGGCGGGGAGTAACGAAGGGGGCGGGGCTGTGGCCCTGTGGGCGGGACCCCAGGATCGCAGCCCCACCCTCCGGCCAGGCCTCTACACCGCCTACACCGCACACCTGCGCCGGGACAAGGCCCTACTCAAGCGGCTGCTCAAGGGCCTGCAGAAGAAGCGGCCGGCCGGGGTACTGAGCGCGCTACTCAGGCGGCACCTCCTGGAGCTCACGCAGAGCTTCATCATCCCGCTGGTGAGGCCCAGGGCGCGGGCAGGGGCGCTGGGGCTGAGGCCCCTGGGCCGAGGCCGCAGTCTCACTCCCCGCCCCCCGCCAGGAGCACTACATGGCCAGCCTCATGCCCCTGCAGAAGAACATCACACCGTGGAAGGTGGGATCCAGGTCCAGGTGGCAGTGGGGGCGGGGCCGGGAGGGTGGGCTCCTGTCCCGGTTCTGAGGAGGGAAGGTCTGGGAAGGAAGACAGGGCTCCAGGCCACCCCCACAGCGACCAGACCTCCCTGACAGGACAGGGGAGTGGGGTGCTCAGAGGGCCTCCAGCCCTCCCCTGGGACCTGTCCCGGCAGGGTGGTGGCCTGGGAGGCTGTGCCTGCCAGGGCACCTGGGCTCACCTGGCCCCTGTCTCAGACCCCTCCCCAGATCCGCCCCTTCCACCAGGACGACTTCCTGGGCAGCCTGGAGCGTGCTGGGCCCCAGCTCACCTGCATCCTCAAGGGTGACTGGTTGGGCCTCTACAGGTGGGTGGACACCTGTGGGGGCTGAGGCTCCTGCGGCTGTGGGTGCAGGGTGCCCACGCCCACCCTGTGGTGCACGGAGTCAGCCCCACAGCCACTGCCTCTCATCACCCACAGGCGGTTTTTCAAGTCGCCCCACTTTGACGGCTGGTACCGGCAGCGGCGCAAAGAGATGGCCCGTAAACTGGAGGCCCTGCACCTAGAGGCCATTTGTGAGGCGGTAAGGGGGGCTGGGGCTGGGAAGGGGGGCTGGGCTGGGGCAGCCTTGGTGATGGGTGGCCCCGTCTCTTCCTGGCAGAACGTCGAGACCTGGATGCAGGGCAAGTCCGAGGTGGAGGCCGTGGACCTGGTCCTGAAGCTGCGGCAGAAGCTGGTGAGACGCCCCCCGTGCTGCTCGGCCCGGGCCGTGGGGACGGGGCACCCGCCTGCCCTGACCGTGCTGCCCCTGCAGGTGCGGGCCCAGGGTCACCAGCTCCCTGTGAAGGAGGAGACGCTGCAGCGGGCCCGGCTGTCCATTGAGGCGGTCATCGGCTCCCTGCCCAAGGACCTGCAGGCCGTGCTGTGCCCTCCCTAGGCCAGGGCCACAGCGGCCTCTGTGCCCCCAGGGGCCTGGGTCTGGCTGAGCTTCTTCCCCCCAGTGAGGGGCGGCCCCCGCCGCGGCCTGGCCTTGGCCCCTGCCCCGCACCTCTTTGTCCCCGCAGCAAAGGCGGCGTTTGGAACGGCAGCCCAGCCCCCGACTGACAACAGAGCGCGTGTTGGCCAGAGCCTCACCTCCCCCGGAGCCCCGCCTGCCCTCTGCGGGGCTGCAGGCTGGGGCGGGCAGGGCTGGCCGTGGGCTCTTGCTGCTCTGGGTCTGGGGCCACGGCCCCCTCCAGTCGCCCATCTGCCTGAGCCCCGCAGGGCTCCAGACGGTGCTTGGGATGTGTCCTTGAGCCCCAGCAGGCGGCCCAGCTTAGGAGAGAGAGAGAGAGGCAGCTGACCAGCGGACTGTTGTCTCACACAGGAGCCCCCCCCCACCCCTGACCCCCCATCTCTCCTGCAGCCCCGCGCCCGGGTGGGGGAGGTGGGGGGCACACACTGACAGTCTCGGCTTGGGAGGGGCAAGGAGCTTGGCCACGTGGTTCCTGGGGAGGCCACCAGGGGGCATTGTGGGGCCCAGGGCATTGTCCCAGGCCTCATCCCTGGATCACCCCGCTGGGCACCATCTCTGTTCTGACGGCCCCGCATGGCACCCGAGCCTGACCTGCCCCTCCAGGCGGGGCCCTCCGCAGCGGCGGCAGCCTCCGGTCACCGAGCTCTCGGCGGCGGCACACGCCCTGGCTAGGCCTAGGGCTGCCGGCAGGACTCAGCGCGGGGTGACAGCGGCGTCGGCCTGTGGAGGGGTGGGTGTGGGCCTTCCGATAAGTCCCCCAGCCTCCCAGGCTCAGGCCCCTCACCAGAGGGGGGAGGCCGGCATGGCACGGGGCCTGCTCGGCCATCTGCCGGAGCGGGTCCTGGCAGCGGGAGCGGGGCAGGCCGGGTGGGGGTCCCTGTCCCATCTCAAGCCCCATTCGGTCCATGCCCCTGGGTGGGGCGCTCCCTGCCACCTCCGCTCCCATGCTGGGTGGTCTCAGCGCTTCCCATGCCAACTTGTCTGGCCCTGCCCACAGCCTGGGACATCCTGTCACTGTCCCCACTCCCCAGAACCGAGGCCGGCAGAGGCAGTGAATCCGTTCTTGGAGGAGAAACAAGCTGGAGGCTCTGGGGTGGGAAAGGCTCCACGCCGGCCCCAAATGACACTGAGCAGCCTGCCCCTGGCTGTCTGGCCACCGAGGGCGCGGTCTCCGCGGGGCCTGCAAGGACACCCGCATCTTCCTTTTGACTGGCAGGCTCTGCAGCCTTCACAGGAAAGGGCCGAGGGAACGACGAGGCCCTACCTTTAGCCCCCCTCGCTCAGACCTCTCCCAAGCCTTGCCCTAGCCTCTGACTCCCCACCCCTAACGCTGACTCCACTGGCTGGAGACGGCACCAGTCCCGGGCCTGGGTCCCCTGACTATAGCCTCATGGTGGGGGGCGGGCTACTAAGGGTAGAGGAAGGGGTAGATGGGTCAAAAGAAGCAGAACTGCCCCCAGCAGAGCCCTGAGGACGGAGCGGTCAGGACAGGCAGGGGAGGGGCGGGTTGTCCATGAGGGCGCTGTGCTGGGCACACTGTGGCCTCCTGAGGTTGGAGGGTCTGACACTGTGGCCTGGGTGGGGGTGGGGTGGGGGTGCAGCTGGCCACCCCAGAGGCAGGAAGGACAGTTCACCCGCAAGCTTCCTGTGCTCTATTTAAAGATTCCTTCAGTCTGGGATATGGGCCTTCCCACATTTTTGGTATTAAAGTGTCCAGTAACCACAATACTCGTGTCTTAACTTCCTTTTTTTGATAAAAAGTTGGCATCCCTGTCAGATACTGGTAACGTTGGGGGGCTGCTGCGGTGGGTGCGGGGTGGGCTGGTGTGGATGCGGTTCAGGGCTGAAGGGGTGAAGGTCTGGGCTGGCTGCAGCTGGAGGGCAGCCGAGGTGCGGGAAGGAGTGGCACCCTCCTATCCTAAATGCTTCGTCGGGGGGAGCAGGTCCGGGGTGGGGAGCACACAGGGAGGAGGCGCCTGAGGGTGGGGAGGGGACAGAAGGAAGCAGACTGCGAGGAAGGGACAAGCCTGGGTGGAGGACAGCTCCCCAAGGAGGGGATGAGGCGTCCAGTGTGGGGTTAGGGTTAGGCTTTGGGGAATGGAGCTAATCTCCCCTGGGTCCCCAATTGCTGCCACCCCGCCGAGTCCTGTCCTGGAGGTCGCCCGTGAGGCACCCGCAGCAGCACGCAGGGGCCCCGCCTCTTCTCAAGGCCAGGAGGCCCCAGGCCAGAAGCAGGGCGAGCTCAAGCGCAGAGCTGGCAGCCCCGGGGCTCACCACCTTCCTGCGTCACTGAAAGGCCCGCTGGTGGGACCCGGGCGTCCCCGGAGCCCCTCGGGGGGCGGGCAGCCGGGAGCCACAGATTCGTTCGTCGGGAGACTCGCAGGCGCCGCCTTCCCGAGGAGCTTGGGGCGCTGAGGCTCCCAGGAACGGTTAAGGCCCGGCAGCCGCCACCCGGGAAAAGGCAGGGGCGTGGCCGGCCGCCTCCCAGGCGGAGGGACAGAACCGCGAGGGCCTCGTGTCCCCGCGCTGGCCCGGCGCGCTCCCCCAGCGCCCGGGCCTGGGCTCCCCTGCGCCCCGGGGCGCGCCCGGCGTGTGGGTTAGGCCGGCGGGCGCTCGCTACCTTACGCGAACCTGGGCCCCAACCGGGCCCAGCCTGCCCGGTGCCGCGGCGCCCCACTGGGGTCGGGGGCGCGCGGGGAGCAACCAGGCCGCCCCTCCCCTCCTCCGCCCTCGCCCCTCCCTCCCCCCGTTGGGGGCGGGGCCGCTGCTCCCGCGCGCTCCGGCCCCTCCTCGGCCACACAAAGGCCCGTCTCCATGGCAGCCGCGCGGGCCGGAGCGCAGCGCCGATCGCGGCCCGGGCGCCATCGAGCCTTGGCGGAGGACGTGCAGGTACCGAGATCAGGGTTCGGGGCCCGCGGCGCGGCCGTGCTGGTCTGGGGGCTTCACCATTAGCGCTACTCCGCCCCGGCATGCTGTGCTCGGGGCGCGGGGCCGCGGGGCCGCGGGGCCGCGGGGCCGCGGGGCCGCGGGGCCGCGGGGCAGCTGCTACTGCGCCGAGGGTGACTCGGGCCTTGGCCCCGTCCGTGTGCCCATCCGGCTGGGACGGGCCGCTCCCGACCCACGGTCTTCCAGGTGGCGGGCGAGGGCGGCGGTGAGAGGGGAGCGGGCCTGGCTCAGCCGCGGGCCCCCAGGGAGCCCTCCGGCCGCCTGTGTCCCTCTGGAGCCTCTTGCTCCCGGTCTGATTCCCAAGTCCCCCTCCCCGCCCATGCCCCCCTCTCTCCAGCCACCGAGATCCGAGGTCCATGCCCAGGGCAGAGGTCGTCCCTGTTGTGCCAGAGCGCCCGCACGCACCCACCCGGCGGCGGTTTCAGGGTGACCAAGCCCGGCGTTTCCCAGGGGCTGGACCCGTCGGCAGGCCTTGGCAGCCCCCACGCCCCCCGAGACTCCTCGTGAGGAGGCCTTGGGCTGGGCCCATCCGGGCCGGAAGGCGGCGCAGGGTTCTGGGCTGGGACTGGGGGCGCGCGGGCCCTGGGCCTGCTTCTCCCAGCGCCCGGGCGGACAGTTCTGTTGCGGTTTGTTGGCACAGTACTTGGGCGGGCCCCCTGCGACCCAGGAAGCCCCAGAGGTGGGCAGCGCTTGGGCCCTGCACCTCCGCATGCTAACTCTTGAAGGAAGCCCTCCTGGGTAGGCCTTTCCGCCCCTCTGTGCTCCGACTGCTGGGCTGATCTGGGGGGTCCCTTCTCTCAGGAGCCCCAGAGCTTCCCTCCATGTCAGAGGACACCTCTTCCCAGCAACCTGGGAAAGGGGTGAAGTGGCCCCTCTGTGCACACCAGGGCTCGCGGTGGGTTCGGGACTGGGGGTTAGGCTGGGCCTCGGAGCTGGCAGAATATTCTGGGGCTTGAGGCCCCCTCTCATGTCTAACCGCAGCCCCTGTGCCCCCAGAGGTGGGGGGGGGCTCTGGCCTCCCTGTGCCCAGATGTTACCCCGGCTTGGAGGAGGAGCCACCCGGAAGGCCAGAGAGTTGGACAGGGGATGGGGAGGGTCCCCAGGAGGGTAGGGTCAGCATGGGCCAGGCCCAGCGTGCTGGGTATTTTCGTGGTGTGACAGCTTCGAGGAATTCCCAGAGAAGATTGAGCACGAGCAGGTGGGCTCAGCCGATCGGAGCCTCTCACCTCCTCCCACCGTACTTAACTGGGGGCCGGCCGAGTCTGCGTTTGCGGGGACGCCTGAGGTCTGACCAGGGGTTCCTTGCCCCAGAAGGGGAGGGAAGTTGCTGAGAAAAACAGGGTTTGGAATTCGAGTCACCCTCCCCCACCGGCCGCCTGCCAAGAAGGAATTATTTTGGATTATCCAGCCGTGTCCAGCCACCCAAGGGGGGAGGCCACAGCCTGCGAGAGAGGGATCCACTTCCGGGGCCGTGAGTTGGGAGCCCCAGGAGGAAGAGGCAGCAAGTCTGGGCAGCTCTCCACCCCCCACCCCCGTCCCCTGGGCCGCTCAGAGGCTGCTCAGACCGGTCGGGGGCGGGGCGGGGCTGGTGGGGATGCGTCACCCTGGGGTTGGAGAACGCCCAGGGTTGGCCCCAGCAGGCCCTGTGGAGCCAGCCCGGGGGAGACTGGCGGGGGGCGGGCGGCAAGAGGATGCCTGGGTCCTGTCCAAGGGGCCAGCAGCAGGACCCCCTTCATCTGCAGAGGCCCCGGAACCGTGGCCTTGAGCTGGGCTCAGGGACACACCTTTGGTTGGTTACTCACACCCTGTGCCTCCCAGAGATGACGGGGAGCAGGTAGGGGTGTGACCGAGGCGGCTTGGGGTGGGGCGCTGGGGTCTCCGGTGGACTGAAGCTCAGACCACCTACCTGCCCCTGACTGACCCGCCGACCTGAGCTACCATGCGCAGTCTCCCTCCAAGTGGCTCTAACTGCCCGGCTCTCACCCCCACATGCAGCCCCACTTGGACTGGGGGCCTGTCAGCTTGTACTACAGCTGAGGGTGCCAAGGCCATTAATGGGTCTCGTCCGGGTGGGCTCCCTGGGTCCCAGCAGCCCTTAGGGTGGGGACCCCTTGGAAGAGTCAGAGCCGGCAGCTGGGCCGAGCGCAGGAAGCCCAGGGGCCTGGCCCCAGCCCAGGCCAGTGGAGCAGAAGAGATGGGATTGGACAGCACTGGGGTGGGCTGGCAGCCTGGGGAGGGCCCGTATGGCAGAAGCCACCCTTCCCCAGGAGGCATGCCTGGACCTAGGCCGTTCTGGAGACCCCACGGTGTCCTGTTCCCCACCAGGGGCCCGAATCCTGGGCCCTGCCAGTGGTCCCCCAGGGATGTGGGTGTGGCAGGGGTGCCAGGCCCTCCGCCACCCAGGCTGCCCTCCTGCGAGCAGGTCCCCATTCACACCCCACCTCCATCCTTCTTGCTGCAGCATCAGGCTCCTGGCCTCCTGGGTAGGCAATGAGTTTGTCTCCCCGCACTGAGCCACCTGGGACTAGTGCCAGGAAAGCTGGGGAGCCCAGTGCAGGGGGGCAGGGGGAGAGGGGAGCTGTCCCAGGCCTGGCCCATCGGAGGACAAGGCCAGAGTGGCTCCTAGCCTCTGCTGCCCCTGTGAGGTGCAGGCGGGTCCAGGGCAGGCAGGTTGAGTCACTAGGTGGGGTGGGGGCTGGGCAGAGTCCCTCTCCCTGAGACTAATGGCTGTTTGTGTTTGGGGTGGGGCCTCCAGCTAATCGTCTTTGGTCTGGGACCTCAGGCTGGGGAAGGTGGGACAGTGGCCTGCCTTTGGCCCTGGGGGGAGGCGGGGTGTTGTGGAGTGGCACCTCACCTTCCCTCTTCTCTCCTGTTCTTCCCCTTGGTGGTTTCACATCCCCTGATGGGCTCCTGTTTCTGTCTTCTGGGGCGGGTGTGGGGCGTGGGGGGTGGGGATGCAGCAGAGGCGGGAACCCAGCCCCGTGCTGGGCCGCCCTCCGGCTGACCCCCTCCCAGCCCAGCTCCGCGGCACCTGCAGGGCTGGGCTGGCTGCCTCTGCGGCTCCCCTGCGGGCCCACCGCGTTTCTGCCCCAGGGCCCACCTGCCTGTGCTTGACGCCAGTGCGCTCTTTACCAGCCCCGTGGCCGCGGCCAGGGACGGCGGCCAGACCCCTCAGAGGACACACAGGCGAGCCTGCCCGGCTGCAGGCGCCGCCCCACAGGCTGGCCTGGACCTGAAGCTGGGGGTTCTGTTTATCCCACTTGTCGCCCCTCAGCCACCCTTTCCGCCCAGAGATGGCCCACTGACCCCCGACCCCGACGTGGCTTCCGCGCCCCCCCAGCCCCCCACCCGCAGCACCTGAGAGCCAGTGGGCTGGGCTGGGATCAGGGGTGTCAGGGTCGAGCTTGGTGCCCACACCCTCTCCTCACCCCCGGAGATTGTGTGGCTTTTGAAAGCTGGCAGTTCCCCATCTGGGTGCCAGATGGGCCCGGCCCTGGCCCTGAGGTGGGGGGCGAGGGGCGAGGGCCTTGCAGTCGGGGAGGGGTGGGGAGGGGAGCCTTTTGGGAGCAGGCTGGGTTCTGGCCCCAGCTCTGCCATCAGACCTGCCCTGGACATTTCACTTCTGGGTGTGGAGAGCGGACTGCTGGGGTGCCACCCTCCAGCCCCATGTGCAGCCCCCATCTGAGCCCTGGGCTGAGAGGCATGGTGGCCAGTCAGATCTCTGTCCCAGCTGGGCCCCCTCCTCAGGAAGGGCAAGAAAGAGGAAAAGGGTTTGATGCCGGCCGTGCAGGAGGCGCCTGTGTCAACAGGGTGGTCAGGCCGGGGTGGCTGCCCCCCAGGCGGGGACGCCGCTGGCTGCTGGCCGGCTGGCCCTGTGCGGGCCCAGGCTCTCTCTCCAGCTAGCCTCCCGCTCTGGTCGCGGGGCTGGGGCCCAGCTGGGGGACACCGCCAGCTCCCCTCCCGGCGCCCTATTTGGTTGCCCGTGGTCTAGGCTGTTCCAGGGACCACAGCAGGAGTACTCTGGCCACGTGGGTGGCAGTGGGCAGGGATGGCTGGCTTGGTGCCCGCCGAGGGCTGGTGCTGTGCCTCCCCGGGCCTTTGAGTGCTGGGGAAGGGGCGCTGGGTGGGGCCCGGGGAGAGCCCTGAGAGTCCAGGGAGCATGGCTGTGTCTTGTGATGCAAGCAGCCTGTGGCAGTTGTGCAGAATGGAGTGACCTGGGCAGCGTGGGCCCAACTATGGAGAGATGGGCCTGAGGACTGGTTAGAGGGGGCGCTTCTGGCCTTTGTGGATTCTAGCTCCCCACCCCACCCCACCCCACCCCACCCCACCCCAGGGTGTTTTCAGAATTGGGACCCAGGAAACTGCTGTGGTGAGGCTGGCGCCCTCTGCGGTGGGGAGAGGAGGGAGCTCAGCTCCGGAGAAGCACTGTTCAGGCTTGCCAGGGAGCTGGGCTCGGGGGCGGTGCGTCTGTGGGAGGGGCGGCCCCAGCTTGGCCCTCCTGCTCCCCTCAGCCCTGCAGAGGCTCCTTGCGCGGCCAGGGGACCTGGGGGGGTGGCGGTGGCGTGACCTTCCCACCCGATCTTGGCATCTGGCCTGATTTAGGGGGCTGCCCTCAGGCACCTCGGGACCCCTGAGAGGATGTCAGGAAGGGGGATGGGAGGCCCAGGAGAAGGAAGAGGGGAAGACTCAGGCAGGCCTGTCCCCCGGGCCCAGCAGGTGCTTCCTGGAGGTGGCCTCTGGTCCAGCCCCTGTGTGTGGCAGCTCCTTGCTCCACTGAGTGACCCCCTGAAAGCGGAAGGGTGGGGCCTGACCCCAGGGAGCTGGGGCTGCTCCCTGGGTGCACCACGGGAAGGCAGGGTGCCTACCTCCTCCCATGCAATCCAGGGCTCTCCCCCGCATCTCGACCGACCCACTGGGGGCCTGTCTCCCACTGAGCTGGGGCATCTCCTGACTGGGAACCCCCAGTCTCTGCCCTCCCAAAGTGTCTGTCCTGTGGGCCCCTGACCACTGTCCCACTAGCCTGGCCTCCAGACCCTGTCCAGCACCCCAAGCACCAAGCACCTCGCCAGGTCCCCAGCCTCCCCCAGACAGGAGACTCGCACTGTCCCCTGCACTTTTCCCTCGGCCCCCGCCGTTCCCAAACACGGCCCCTCCCTCTGGGCCCACTCCCAGCCAGCCCACGGGTCTGCCAGGCAGGGTCCCTCGGGGCATCGGGGCTGCCCCAGTGCTGGGCCGCACAAGTGCCTGGGTCTGGGCCCCTTCCCTTGGCTCTCTGTCCTGGGGACCCTCTCAGGGGGTGGGCAGGGCCCCTATTGCCATCACAGACGTATGTGCCTGCACATGTGTGGTCACGAGGATGTGAGTGGGGGCTGGCATGCCAGTTTGGCACAGTGCCCCGGGCTAATTGTGGGGTTCGGCTGTGATGGAGGAGGCGGGGCCCGGGTGACCGCTGAGGCGCTGACAGACTGACGGGGAGATTACAGGCCTCCTTTCCTCCTCACTTGCGTGTGCCCTTAACCGTCAGCCCCTCACGCCCACCCCCACCTTCTGCATAAGGCCGGGGAAGGGGCTCTGGGTTGGGGCTGGTTCTGGGCCAGCTGCAGCCACCCGGAGCCTCAGGCTGCCCGGCCAGCAACGTGCAGCCAGCTGGGGGGTGAGCCTGCAAAGGAGAGGAGCGTGGGCAGCTCGGAGGGTGGGGGGGTGCTGGCAGGCAGGGAGGCCGACGCCAGGGGTCCCTGCCTGTCACTGAGCCCCAAAAGCCCACAGGACTGCCCCTGGCCTCTGCCAGCTTGGATGTGGGGGGAGGGCCCTCAGCGAGGCACGCAGGCGCCCCTGCCCCTTCGGCGCTGGGCAGCTGTCTGGACTGCCTCCTCCTGGCTGGGGCTGTGGGCTCCCGTAGTGCCCGCCCTTCCCCCAGCCTTCCCCCGGCCCCAGCCCACATCACGCCCCCTCTAACCTCACCTCCCTCTTCCTGTCCCTATCAATCAGGCTCCCGGGGGAGGTTATCTCCTCGGGAGAATGTGCCACCTGCCTCAGGGCCAGCCCCTCCGCATGTGTTCGTGAGGTGTGAACTGCAGCTGCTGGGGCCCAAGCCCGCAGGGGCTCCTAGGCCCCAGAGGGCGTGCACTCCTTCCCCTGCCCAGCGCACAGCACTTGGGGCAGCACACGGGAAGTTCTGAGGGAGCTTCGGGCTGAGCAGATGGGACAGGTTCCCAGGCCCCGGATAGGATGTTCCCCAGGCGCATGGGGAAGTCAGTGGAGGGCACTGAGCCGCAAAAGGTTCCGATCCAGGGGAGGGCGGTACGGAGGAGGGGCCCAGGGTGGGGCTGGAGAGGGGGGGCCCAGGGTGGGGGCAGACCGAGGGTGGGGGCCAACACTGTGTCCAGGTGGGATACCGTGGTGGCTGGGACGGCTTGGGCCTTTAGGAGAGAGGCGGGTCTCCAACATGGTGGGGGGAGGGGTGACACCAGAGCCTGTAGAATCCGTCCTGTCCTGAGGAGGAAGAGTGGGGCAGAGCTCACGGGGTTATCTGACAGTGACAGAATAATTTACGAAGCGGCGTTCCCAGGCTATTCGACCTTGCCAGGCCGTCAGGCAGTGATGGGGACGGGAGAGTGGCCTGATGGCTAGCAGTGCAGGTCCCCGTCTGGGTCCTCACAGCAGCTGCAGGGCCGCAGTTGTCATGGAGCGGGAAGGAGGGCCAGGACCGTGCCCTCTGGCCTGGCGGAGTGAGCTCTGGAGCCTCTCGAGGGCAGGAGCTAGAAGCAGCCACCCTGGCAGCTGGGACCTCGCGCCTCCGAAGCGCGAAGGCGAAGCCTTCTGGCCCTGGCTGAGGGGGTGATGGGGCCGGAGGAGCTGGAGTCTCTGGGTGCACCGCCCTCGGCCTTGGGTCTTCTGCCTGCGGCCACTTTTCATGCTGGGACCCGGAGCCTAGACTGCAGGGGAAGGCTGACCTGCCCTCCCCATCCCTGGCTGGGGTGGAGGGAGGAACGCGCCCCAGAAGCCAGGGCTGGTGGGAGGGGGCTGTGACACCCTATGCCTGGGAGGGGTCCTGTGGGAGGCTCTGGTGGCGCTGACGCGAGGCGCGGGCTGCGACGTCAGTGTGTCCCTAGAGCCCCGCCCAGCTCCTAGGTGGTGGTGCAGGGAGACCTTGGCCTTTCTGGGGTGAGTCAGGTCGCACAGACATAGTCCAGGGTTGTGGGTCCCGCAGGGGCCAAAGTCCTGCGTGACTGGCCGGCAGCGAGGCCGAGCACCGGGACCGAGCCTGGGGCGGAGCCGAGAAGCCCCCGGCAGGGAATGGCCGGCGCCGGCCGCTCAGCGGGGCCCGACTCCAGGTGAGCGCTGCGCGCGGCCGGCGCCCTGTGCCCACGTGGCCGCCGCGCCGCCGCCCTTGGTGGAGGTCCGGCGCGTCCCCGGTCGCGGCGAGGCTGGCGCGGTGGCCACGCGCTCCCCTCCGAGCGTGCGGCCAGGCGGGGGCGACGCTCCGAGAGCCGCGGCGGCCCCGGGTCGCTCCCCGGGGAGTCTGGTGGCGCCGGCGCCGGGAGGGGCGCTGCCACCGGGCCTGTCGGGAAGGGGCGCGCAGGACCGGCTTCCCTGGCGGGGCCAGGCGGCTCCCGGCGCCGCACTCTGACCCGGGCCAGGACCCGGCCGCGCAGGAAGCCCCTTTCCTCGCTCCTCCCTGGCGCTTGTTCGGAAAACAGCCGCGGTCCGAGGTGCGCGCTCTGGGCTGTCTTGTCTCGACTGATTTGTTTTGCGCTCCCGGCTAATTGCAGATTTGCATTTTCGTCGCGGGAGCGGAGGCCGCGTCCCCAGGCTGCCAGCTGCTCGGCGGGGGAGGGGCGGCTCCCGCCTTCCCCGTGGGCCCCTGGCCAGCCCGGTGAGGACTGGGCCTCCCCTCCCTGTCAGGGTTTGGCTCCCTCCCCCTTGCCGGACTTGCAGGTCTTTAGTGACTCCCACAGCGCTAGGACCGGACCCTCTCCCTGCCCCGCGCCTCCCCCTGGCCACAGAGTGGCGGGGGCGGGGCGGGCGGGGTTTGCTGTAGCTGTCCCTACCCGGTGTGGCCTTCACCTGTCTGCCCATGCTGGAGTGCCCACCTTGGCCTCTGGGTGCCCCTGCTGGCCCTTCCTTGAATGGGCGGGCCGCTTGCCATTGTTTTGCTTTTAAGGTTAAGATACTGCTCCATCTGTGTTTGCTTGAACATAGTGGTGCAGAAAGAACCCCCAACTGTAACCTGCACCCCAGAGCCCTCCTCCAGGCTGGGGGCAGACCTGGGGAAGGGGGAGTGGACCACTTGCAACCCTGGGCCCTGGTGTGGAGTGAGGCATCTGCCCTCCCTCGTGAGGCACCTCCGTTTAGCCTCACCTGCTGGGGTCGGGGCAGAACACGCCTGCACCAGGGGCCGGGAGGCTGCTGGTTAGAGGAAGGTGGGACCTGAGGAGGGTGCTACCAGGTAACCTTCTGCTCCCTCCAGGGTCTGGACCGTGGAGGAGAGGCCTCTACTCCCCCAGGAGGCCCTGTCCCCCCCGCCCCCCCCCCAGTGCTCTGGCTGGGGAGGAGACGCCACTGTGTGGGTGAGGTTTGGGAACTAGCCGCCAGGGGCATGTGCTTTTGGTGCCCTCTGCTGTGTGTCGCCCCTGCCCGGCTCACTGGGCTCAGACCCAGAGGCCAGGTCCTGCGTTTAGACCCTCGTTAGGTCCCTGAGACCACAGGCAGTAAATGACAGTGCGCAGGGCCCAGTGAGAGTCTCAGGGCTCCGGGGAGTGAGCAGGAGCTTTCCAGGGGGAACAGCACGCGCAGCGGCATGGTGACATTGTCGCCTCCTCCACCACAGACACAGCCAGAGGGTGTCCACACGGGTTCCTCATACCGTGCGCGGCAGCTCAGCGAGGCCCATGCCGTTACGCCTGTGTTACACGTGGAGAAACCGAGGCAGACCGTCGCCCTGCAACTAGCCCACGAACCTAGGTAGAAAATGGCAGAGCTGGGGCTTGAACCTCGTGGAGGCCCCTGCATGCAGCTGCAGTAGGCGTGGGGTGCTGTGCGGCGGGGGCCAGCTGCGGCCTCGGGGGCCAGTGGGCACTCACGAGAGCGGCCTTCCGAGGGCAATCCCTGGTCTGGTCCCTGGTGGGGGTGGGGGTGGGCATGTGTGGGCTCAGGAAGATGTCCTTTGGAAGGGACCAGCCTCCCTTGGCCTTGCCTGCCACGGACACACCACCCGGGTCATGGGCCAGTGGCAGGCTGGGGACTTGGGGAATGCCATGGGGACAAGTTCAGGGGCTGGAGGAGGCCGGGGGAGCAGGCACAGGGGTGCGCGGAGACCGGCGTGACCGTCCCTTCGAAGCAGCAGGTGTGCGGGCTGTGTGCTGGCCGATGGAGCGCAGCCTCCGCTCGCTGAGGCCAAGCAGGCCCAACTTCCTCGGGCGGGGGGCGACCTGCCCTGGCACCTGTGGTGCGGCACCTGACTGCCTGGGGAGTGGCCTTTGCTCCTTTCACAGAGGCTACCTTGAGCGGGACACCTCTCAGCCCCCACTCCTGGGTCCCTCTGTCCAGGCCAACCCTTTCCTGCCACAGAGAAGTGCCGCTGCCCCTGCCCTCCGGGTCCCCTCTGGTCCCCCTTGGACCTGCCATGGGTGCAGCCCTGGGTCCTGCTCTCCAGGGTGTTGTGGG